>JBCAUG010166488.1:0-20126 GCA_038406175.1 Haplosyllis leylae | reverse complement strand
AAAAATGGGATCCACCCTGGTTTGGTACCCAGGGCAGGCGTCACCAGAAGTTTAAAACAGGGGGATCAGTGGCCCCACGGAAAAGACTTGTGTCCTCAATTTTTTTTTTGAAAAAAAAAGAAGGTCTAGCTTTTCCACGTTTCAACTACTCACCATCACAGTAGTAGTTGGTGAATCCTGGGGCGCAGACACATCCACAGTACTGACGATCAGGCCAATAGACGGTGGTACCTCCGTTCTGACACCACGAAGCCTGCCATTGAACAGCCACGCACTCTGGTGGAAGGGTGGAGGTATCTGGTGTGACCACAGCTGTAATTTAAATTCGTTACATGTACAGAGATATTGAGCGGAATTTTGAAAAAATTTGCGTAATTTTGCTGGCTTTTTGTTTTGCTGAATAATAACTTACAGTCACAATAGAAGCCTGTCCACCCAGGAGTGCACTGACACCCACACTGTCCGTTGACAATAACAACGGAACCTCCATTGAGACAAGTTTGTGGGCTCCAGGAACTGCACTGTTGTGGCACCAGTGTTGGTGATAGGGTTGTTGATGGTAGGGTTGTTGGTTGGGAAGTTGGTGATGGTGTAAATTCCAAAGTTGCTGAAAGATCAAAACGTAGAGTTGTGAAAATGGTAGAGTGTATGACTCTTCTTCAAGACAAGATCACAATTCCAGTCATGATATGGTTTGAAGAAAGTAAATTTGAACGAATACTCACCATCACAGTAGTAGTTGGTGAATCCGGGAGCACAGACACATCCACAATACTGACGATCCGGCCAGTAGATGGCAGTTCCTCCGTTCTGACACCACCAGTCCTTCCAACCAACCGCGACGCACTCAGCAGGTATCGGAGCAATCGTGGGCAACGTGGTCAATTCAGCTTGATCTAGTTCTACCAAATGGGTAAGAGGCTCGAGTTGTGTGCATGCTTACACGAATATAAAGCAGGGACTTTGCAAACAACTTAAAGTCGTAAAATTAAAGGACATAAGCACAATGCAGTATTAGTATACTGAATACAGAACGAGCCCAAGATACAGAAGCAGACGTGTGAAGAAAATAATAGCAAAAGTAGCTTATTAACGAAACTTGCTACAAACTCAACCACATTTTATATGTATTAACATGCTTTAAACACCGTGAAACTTTTCATTTTTAAGTGATTTTTATTTTAATGTAATTTTTGAAATCTTGATAGTTTCACAAAATTGAATATCTCATTTTACCCCAACCATACGTACCATTACACAATGTTCCCTTGTAGCCGGCGTTACATTGGCACACGCAGGCGTTGTTCAGGTAGCGTACCCGCCCGTTGTTAGAGCAGTGGTCCGCCGGGTAGTTGAAGCATGGATCGGCGGAGGCGATGGGGCAGCTCTCGCTGGCTCCGTGAACCGCCTGGTTAAACTCGGCTGAAAGTGAAACGGGAACGACAACTATGTACATGGATCGTTGCGTTTACTTGGTCACAGGAAACCGGTATTCGAGTTTTCCCGTAAACACAAAGTTGGCAATGCTAACATTTTTGTGTTTGTCTAAATTTGAAAATATGATAGATAGAGAAATTCATCACATCAGTTAAAATTCAAAAGGTCATTACTTATGCAAATTTACTTTGAAACTCATTAGGTTCTTAACTGTTTCCAATTTATTTACTTTATAAGTTGTACAAAAATGCCAACCTTGTCAACTTTGTATTTTACGGGAAAACTAGATTAGTTGGTCACTTTGACAAATTTACCTCATTTTTTCACGTGTCTCTCTCATCAGAATTTAAAAGTTAAAAAAAGATTTTTCAAAATTTGTGAACTGTAAACATGATTTTTTAAAACGGATATATGGCAGATGTCACAACCATACACGTAGTGCTGACATTCCCGATGAAAGAAGTAAAGTCACACCACAATTTAATGGAATTGTGATTTTTGCTGTATGTACATTCCGACGAAAGAATCGTAGCCGCCACACACATGGACATGACACTTAAAATATTGAGATGTGTTACTCTGTTTTGTTGAAGAGAGGTCAAGCATTGAGGGAGATGTAGCATGAGACAAATACTAGTTCTGTCAGGAATACGTTTGGCTATTTCCTACGTCAAATGGTTTCGGTTTATGTTTGTGCTCGGTAGAATTTTTCAGAGACTGTAAACAAACGCAGACACCATCTGCTATATATTTGTGCTATCATACACAACCTGGATTGAGTATTTTCTGTTTTTTGCTTGTTTTAATGAAATAAACATTGAAAGATTTCCCAGGTTTTTCATTGAAATGAATCTCGCAATATTGTTTGCACAATTTTTTTGTGTATTTAGCCGAGCCGGAGCCGGAAGAGTACACAGTGCTGTGCTTGCCGCGCGAACGGTCGTGGTTTTGAACCCCGAACCTCCACTAATGCTTGTGGACATGTCCACAGGTACATGGATCAAAAGGGCTCAGTTGCCATACTGACCTCTACACAGTCAGCAGGTATCGCACACCAGAGGTGAACCTGAGGAATCCATTGCGTGCAAGCGAGAAATCCACCCTGGCTTTGAAACCCAGGGCAGACATCACCATAAGTCCAAAACAGGGGTATCAGTGGCACCACAAAAATTGTTTTGAAAACAAGTTTTTTTTTTACACTTACTGCAGAGTTGACAGAGTGCGGGACATTCCGCTCTGACGTACTCGGAAGCGTCGGTGGTCTCGGGGTTGCACCAGGACCGGGGCCATCCTGGATTAGCACCGCAGTACGGATGGGTATCCACACACCGATCTACAAGACAAATGAAACGTGACCGTGAGTGGTTTTGTCTTAATTGAGGTTGAGGTTGAGATTTCTGGCTGAGTTCGGCGAAAAAAAAACATACTCGACAGTTAAATCTAGTATGTTTTCATTTTGTTGATTTGACTGTCAAATATGTTTTTGTTGCCTGGGCAAAAACATATTAGACAGTCAAATCGACTAGGTTTTTGAAATATAAATATTTACAGAGTGCCCTGTACCCGTGTTCTTCTCTGTGTATGTGAACAAGCCATTAGGGTCTACCCACACCGAGCAAAGCGAAAGCGATTATTTCACGTCGCTTTCTTAATCACTTCTGGACCCATTGGAGGGAAAGTGAAATCTCTTGGATGGACTACATAGATTCATACCATAGTAACCCAGACCAAGCGAAAGCGAAATTGCTTTCACTCGGTGTGGGTAGAGTCTTAGAATCAATATATCAATTGATAGCTTGTTTAATCAAGCTGGAGTTAAACGAAATATGAAGGAATGAAATTGAATTCCGTCATAAACCTGCCAGGATGGTTTACAACAGGCAAAAAAAACCCTCGACGAAAAACAGCTCTGATGTTTATCTCGATACATCATATCTCTACTGAATGCACTATGAAATTACACTGAGGGAATCCTTTCATGGATTGACTGGGGAACTTCCTTTTCCTTGTTACGTCTATTGCATTAATGTAATACTGATCTTTATTAAAAATCGACATTGAATCGGAAGATTTAGGACGATGTAGGAAACCGAGAATTTTCTTCAAGGATGACTCCTTTCGCTGAGATTTTTAGATGAAAACACTGTCAGCAGGAAAATCAGGGGTGTTATTGAAACACTGCCAGTTAAAGACATTGCCGATTCTCATCACCCCTGACCATGTTTTTAGCTGACATTGTTTTAAAAATATCACCAATTTTCCCACTGGTAGTGTTTTTATCTCAATCTCAAGCCCAATTCTCTAATACTATCTCAAGTGAAACAGTACACCTTTAAGGAATTCTCGTTAGGGTTCATTCACAGCAAGCGTAGCATCAACACAGAGTCAACGCTGCGATGACGCTTGCAACATAGCTCTCGGTGAAAAGAATGGAGTCACTCTAAAATGGGTTTCAACCCCATTCTGGAGTGACCCTATTTGTTTCCACTGATTTCAATCGCGAGCGTTATCGCAGCATTGATGAATCTGCGTCGATGTTGACGCTTGGTGTAAACGGGCCCTTACCTTGACAGCTAGTTCCTGTGAAGCCTTCTGCGCAGCTGCACGCGCAGTCGCTCGTCACTGTTCCGCAGTTGTGACACTGGATTTTACATTCTGAAATGTGATATTACTCTTTTCAAACAAGCAAAAAGACCAAAGAAACAAGAAAATATCGAGACAAAAAGACATGAAATATGATGCCATTTTTGTACAAATGTAATCCAGGTAGAATTTGAACCAAGACCTTTTTACAGTCAAATGCCATTTTTAAGCCATAAAAAGTAGAAAAGTTGCTTGTTCGTGAGAAGCATTTTGAAAGTTTGTTGAGAAATATAGATCTTTATCGGAAGGAGAGAATAAGTAGATTGCGCATAGTAATATTATATTTACCACAGTTGGGTCCTTGTTCGAAGCAGTCATCTGTAAGTACAAGAGAGCGGATAATCAATTATCTATCTGAGGACTTGGTATAAAGAAGACTTAATTTGATTACTTTCTTTGACGCTTTTTTGCCTGAGAGGTAGAAGGTCTGACGGAAGAGCTTTGATGCGGTCCGTAATTCTAGCAATTGTAGCGTGTACGTGTGGTCTTTGTACGAAATATTTATGTGCTAGCTCTGTGTGTTTTTCTTTCGTTTGTCCTTTTCTCTGGCTATGTAATAAATCTACCTCCAGCAAAATAAGAGGGGAGACAGGTTTTTTTCAAGATTTGTTTTTGCTTAATATTTGCGCTTTCAAGCATTTCAAGAAGGCCATTTAAAATGCGAACTTCAGCGAGTCATGATATCGATGGATGGAAATGAGCAGAGCTAGCACAAAAATACCCCCAGTTAATTATTTTTAAAATTCTATTTTTACATTGTTGCGTATAGTAAACTGCGTATCATCGTGCTCAGATTGTTCAATAGAGAGAGGCACATCCTGCCTCGAACATTCACTATTACCTGAATAATCTTTTACGTCTATTAATAAGTTTTAGTCTGAGACTCTACCCCTGGAATAAATCAAATTCCCAGAATGACTCACAGGCAATTCTATCACGCATGTTGTGCTTGACTTTTTTGGCACGATACTAATGGAACATTACGGTTTTTGGAACAGTTTCGTGTACTAGTACATAATGTATGATGACACCGTGTCATATGTTTAGCTGACATTACACGAATATTTGTGTGCGCAATCCTTCTTCGTCTTGAAATGTTTATTTCTTATTATTATTCACTAAGCAATGATATCACCCCGTTTTGCACTAAAAGGACCCCATGGTTCCGTTCAAATATTACCCTTTTAAGGGAATAGTGCTAAAATGTTCTTGTACTTCGAAAGTACTTAGATTGACATTGGTAAAAGTTTCACTATGTTATTTTCTACGAAACAAGGAACTTAAAGAAACCGTCGTAGTGTATGTTGTCATCTTCTTGTCAGAGACTTAAGCCATAAAAGTTGACACTGATAAAGCACAATTGGATATTCTAAACATATCTGAGGTTACTCCCGTGAGTTGGAAGCCTGTTGAGCTGGTGAAAAGAAATGGTAACAATGGAATCCTTGTTGTAACTCATAAGAACAGTATCTCACGGGATCTACTGTGTGTTAGTTATCTTTCTATTGTGTAGTATTCAGTACCAGATGTATTAATCTACCGTCTGACGGGCAATGTAATTACGGTTGTGTAACGTTATCTGCGGCGACGAACAATTGCGGAGACAGTTGTACATGTAAGGGCTCGTTCACACTGTGCGATTTTTTTCTGATTGCGACTCCGATTTGTTCTTGTTCATAATGGGCTACATAGGAGTTGATAATGCTGTTGCAGTCGTATATAGTGTGAGCACTTCCATTGAGACCTGTGCAACCCATTTGTTGCGATAAGAAGAATCACAGTCGCCACCAGAAAAAAAAATGCACAGTGTGAATGGGCCTTAAGTAATCTGTGCGAAGCGCAGACTGCTCAATGTGGTTTTCACTAAATGGAGCATAAATTTCATTGAATTCAGTAAATTCAGAGAATCTGAGAAATCATTGAGCATGAATTGGTTTCAATTTAAGGATCTGTTGCCTGTGTCTCTGTGGTGTCTCCGTCTCTTACACAGGAGATAGTTGGTTCAAATACAGCAATCCTTCAAAAAATATTTTTCGTCACCGAATCCAGCGAATTCATTTAGGAAAAACTCCAATATCCCCCGTACATGTCTGGTCATTAATGGGACTAGACGAACCTATTGCTACGTGAAGGACCCGTGACTGTCTGTCCCCAATCCTGTCTTGCCCAAAGCCCGTAATGTCACAACCCCCATTTATCTGCTGTGTTGCCATGCTACCATCTTCTCACGGATGGAAACACGAGATACACATTTCTAGTTTTTACTCGTTCAAACCTTTGCTTATATTAGTAAAGGCATCGTAAGCCCCTACTCTGTGTGCAGTAATATGACTTTTTACGTTTAACCTGTGACGTTACAACGCCCACCGTTTTCTCGTCGACCAACAAACATTTCAATTTTTACGGCTTATTCACACTGCACGAGAATGGCATTAAGAACAGGTACAGGGAACTGGACTGGGACTAATGGGTCCTAATATATTGTACAGGAATGTTCACACTAGTCTGAAACAGGGAAATGAGCCTGGACCCATTGTTTCCTATTGTGCTAGTCCAGTTCCCTATATCTGTCCCGGTCTCATTCCCGTGCAGTGTGAATAAGCCATTAGAGATACAAGATAGGAGGGATAGACTCTTACTTCTACACAAGCCGTTGTCACACCATCCGTTTCCCTTGCTGCAGTCTGTGCAGGCGGGTCCCTTCTTGTAAGGCTTCACATCGCGGTAGTTTCCTCTGAAATTTGTAAAATAAAATTTTATTGTGTGTTAAACAATGTTGGATGAAAAATTTAAAACAATTATTACGTATCTGTATGTTATGTGTTATGCAATGTATAACAATTGTACATACATAATTGTTATATAACATATATATAGCAATTTGCAAGGAAAGCCGCACATGCGGCGCCAGTTGCAAAAAAAAAAGAGAGAAACTTTTAATGCAAGGCCAAGTATGCGGTTGAGTACAAAGGAAATTGATCCTCATACCCCACCGTAGGATAAGGATTCAAACACAGGAGTTTTTATACTTTCTTCTTCTTTTTATGGCAAAGTGTTGTAGAGTAAAGTCAAGTGCGTAAGCCTTTCCTTGATGTTAACTTAGATGTACTTACGCTGGGCCGTAGTTGCACACCAGGTATGTTGCTGCTCGGGCCAAATTCGAATTTGCCAGGAAAGAACAACGAGTGTAAGCACAACCCACCTGGTTACTGGTTGCCCAGACAACCTAAAATGGTCAAACACAATGTAAGTGTGAGGGGGTTAAAATATTTCTGACAGGGATGAATCAGATGGGTGGAACCATTAAGTTAGTTCGACATAAGTTTGACTTAACACGCGGTAGTAAAATTTAATGATATCAAAGGAGGAAATGAAGATACATTTTGGGGGGAACACGAAAGACATGCACAATAACCTGCGTATAATGGCCGCACTGTTCTCCTGGAACACAGCCCAATGTGTCGTAATTAAAGAAGACCTTTTCCTCCTCGCTCCACGCAGCCATGGCTCTCTCAAGGCTCAGCTGACCTACAACGTAATCATAGGTTACAATTACTCGGAATCACTTGTCATGAAAGGCCGCGAAACATGATTGTTACTTCTGTCAACGTTTCCTTATACTTTTTCTGTGAAAAATTAATAGCTAACCCACAGTTTACTTTTCAAAACGAGATGGAAAGAGAAGATAGGGACCCATCCATGTGTGAATTTTACATTGTGAAAGCATGGTGGCACTTTGGTTTGCATGCTTTCTCTTCACTCAGGAAAGAGGCCATATATCAATTTACCATCTCCGGGGCACAATTCAGCGAGGTAATAATGGAAAAGGTATTGTACAGCATTGTCATCAACGTCAAGTACCCCAGACATTCGTAAAGTAGACGGATACATTTCGAATTGCCCACCAACGATTTTATGTGGTCATCAGCACCTAATGCATTTGATCAGGATTCATAGCATGATTACCTAATGTCCTCGTAGCATCAGGTGTTGCAGTATCAACTACCACTCAAGATGCCATTTGGTTGTTTATAAAAAATTCACACGAAATTGTACTTTTTTTGGCATTCACGTCACAAATTAGGACTGTAGGGTAAATAAAACAGAGATAACGAAACAAAAAGTAAAAAGAAGTGAGAATCTGGGAAACAATAATTCAGGAGACACAGGGATGGGAGTGTCTCCATAGATAAATAGGTAAAACATTTATAGAATGTTTTAAGAGAAGATGAGAAGGGATATTGAAGTAGTACACACCTGTGTATGCGTACAGGTTCTGGCCTATCTGAGGGAAAGGTAGCTGAGATGGATCTCGTGGAGGTTGTCCGTGCCCCCAAGCACATGCGTCAGCCCACTCCTGCGCCATGGTCGCTAAATCATTGTTCCATGTCTGATAGAATGAAGAAAAAGAATTAAAATTCAATCAAATTTTAAATTGAAGACTTCCTGTGAGAGGAGGTGTATCCTTTCTAGCAGAGGTTGAGGTTGAGATTTTTAGCAGAGGTTCGTCCCGAAAATAAACTCGACAGTAAATCAAGTATGTTTTCAGGTCCATGTAAATATTTACTTTTGAAAAACATACTGGATTTAACTGTTGAGTATATCTTTTCTAGTCTGTGGTACCTGCCAGAAAACATACTCAATTTTACCATCGAGTATGTTCGAACCTGAAAACATATTCGATTTAACTGCCCAGTATGTTATCGGATCGAACCTCTGCCAGAAATCTCCACTTCAAGTAAAACGGATACACGAGAGGAGCTTTACATATTCAAATCATGCAAACTTATTGAACGAAATCAGACTTAATCCGTCTGCATTTAATGAAGCGTGAACCGTAGATAATTGAACTGAATATCAGATCCATCTGATCTGGGGATTTTTCTTGCGAATTCATGAATCAATAAGGTTATAACCGAACAGTAGCGTCGCAAAGCGCGCGAAACATGCCTGGCTAATTTACATAGAAAAATCATACATGTTGTACATATGTCAATATCTTTATGGAGTTCATTCGGTTAAAAACACGCACGTACACGTCCCCCGAAGTCACTCGAAGCTGCTTACACAACACATGGCTCTGTACAATACGCATGCATGATATGTGCGTTTGTCCCGAAGCTGCACGCACACGCTTTGAACAATAGGTGAAATGCATTGACTGTTTTGTGTGAAGTAAAACTCTGTTCTTTACTTATCGATCTTACAGCTTTGTGAAGTTATGCCGTCAATAAGTACATTTCTTTCCCACCAATATCTGACTATTGATTTAAAATTTTTATTTCTTTACAAATATTTGGAATTTCCATATTTATTTTAAATAATTTGAAATACCACCACAAAATTCAATAATCAGCTTTAAAAAAAAGACCTTTTCTGACCCAACAGCGACTTACGTATGTATAGTATTAGTCATTCTCCATAGATTTGATGTTAAGCATAAAATCAATTAGATTTAATCAATTAAAACTAGGCGGCACCTTCGGGGTATTCTTTAAATTATGCATAATTTACAAGCATGAAAGAAATCGATCACTAGACCATGACCACTTTCTGTGAGTTTTTCCGGCCCATGTTGCACTCAACGTTAGATAAAAAGTATCTCTTTCGTAGTACGCTTTTGAATGAGACATCTAATGACCCTTGGGTTTTTCGCAAATATTAAATTCAACAAAGAAGTTCATGAAGCGTGACTGGTGTAATTTATTGTTCGCGAAAACTAGTTTCCACAGTCAGGTCTACATTCCTTTACAAAAATCTGTGTTAGTCTCACAACCAGCAGAAAAGCTTCAAAATGCACAATAAGTGGTGCAATGTCGTGACTAATTGTGTGCTGTCCAGGACTTCAACCTTCCTCATCAAAGTACCACAGAAAGTGTACTTACTTTGTGGCGAAAGAGTACTTACTTTGTACATAAAGAGTACTTACTTTGTGCATATCTTGCATTCGTAAGTACACATATACCTGACACAATAAGATCGGAATAGAAGCAGAGCGTGCGAAACATGCCCGAGTAACCAAAAAATGTCTACACTTGTTTGATACAAAGTTTTATGAATGATATGGCGTTTCAGGGTATGCAACAGGGTATGGTACATATATGTACTCACCATGTATTCCATATTAGACGCGGTTTCATTTCGTCTTCTGATGTTGTGTTTATCTACCAGGGACTGCGCCTCCTCCTGGCTGATCCTACTGCCCGTCGCCTGTCTTTTCGTTCTCAGATGACTAGTTATTGGTACTCTGGTATTAGCGTTGGATTTGATGTACCCATTCTTGTGTACCCGTGTACTTGCAGGTATTAATGCTAGAGATTGACTCAATAATGTCAAGACGATGACGGCGACACAGCACGCTGAATGTGTTGATGAAAGCTCCATTGCTGTGAAATGGTCACTAATTCCCTATCTCTTGGGGTTTGAGGTACAAATGCTGTAGTGATAACTAGTACCTGCGGAATAGTCCAAAGTGTATTTAAAGTTCCGTGTTGCTTACTGCCTTAAATAAGGAAAAGTCAAATATGTTACTTAATCTGTATGTGCGACGACGTGGAATGCGTTTTCCCAGCGTGACTCACGCGAAGAAAATCAATTATTAATATTAACAGAGTCAGTTTGATTGCCGTTACCAGGTGTTAATAACGCGGGAAATAAGCCCGTGCCTGCAGATCAAATCCAATTACGTCAAGAATGTACTTGCAAAATGTACGTAACTTGCGGTGTGTTAGTTTTTTTTTTTTCTTTTTGAAGACAGCCACAAAGTTGTATTTGGTGTTGGTATATATATCCTCTCTAACTATTGCTTTCAACAATTGGTGATTGTTCTTTCACACAGTTTCTTCTTTCTTCGTCCTTGTGTGTGTTTGTGCAAATAATCTTGAAGGCACACTCCGGTGTGTACTCTATGTTTACTTTTCCGTTCTTTTAAACTGTTTTTTCTCTACTGAATTGTTCTTGGGAGAATTCCTGGATTTATAGGAGGACCACGCAGCACTATGGCTTGGTTCCAAGTGACAAACCGCAGGGTTTTAATAGTTGACACAAACTCATAGGGCCAATGATACTTCTTCTTCAGTCGTGACATCACAGTACAAAAGAGAAATCCAAATCAAGTGCGGTAGTATGGAGAGATCAGCGGTCCGTGAAGCGTAGAAGTTACAACGTCATGGGGGTCTCCCATGAATTGGGTTCATGACTTCGCAGTGCAGTTTATGGATATTCCCAACACACCTAGATAGATACACATGAGTCATCAGTTAAGCTCAGCACTCTCGCACTCGATATATATTCAGTATACTCGCATTCTATTTGGTAACAGATGCATCACTGGCTATGTGTTATACCTTTTTTGGGCATACATTGGCAGTAGGGTACAGGCTCGTGTTTAGAAGCTCATCATGTGTAGATCCGGCTGCTAATGACAGAGACAAAAATAGAACATTTCTTTACTGTCGCTTTTTTATTAACAATAAGAACCGTGATTCGGACTAGTTTATGATGATGTGAAAATCTTTATGATCAAAATACATTTCGTAAGTAAAACAGCCTCCTACGCATTAAATAGACCTATTTAGACGTCATGTTACGAGGATTGTCCCACTAAGGGTTCTCCCAATGGACACCACCCTCAGATCTGATGTGACGAGGTGATTATCTTTCTTTTGATTTTAATAAAGATGTTGTGAGGTTTCTCTGAGATTAATGTTGTGATAAAGCGCGAACAAAAGTAGAGTTGTCATTCTTTGATATTTACTGAACAGATGCTTGAAGCCAATGTCGTAAAAGATAATTCTCACTCCATTTCTATTTTTTTCTGTCTCATTTCGTTAAGCCCCTATGTCATTTAGTGCTTCAACTTATTATCTGAAAAAGAATTTGAATTGAATTTTTTTGGCTGCGGGCTTCCTCAAAGAAGAGGTAACTACGTCCATTTTGGTTGACAGACGTACGGTTGGGACAGGTTGTATGTTAGGGCTTATTCACACTGACAGAAAGCGATTGCTAACGTCAGGTTTCTTCTTTCTTTAGTTTGCTACATTTGGTATCAGTTCTTAACATTGTGGGTTTTACGCTCGTTTTTGGGGAACGTTCAAACCAAGCTTTTAATGTATCTTTAGACCTGTGAAAAAGATTAAGTAGATTATCAATGAGTGATGTTTTGAAGCACACGCATATAAATGTTTCTTTAAGGCTCATTCACACTGCGTCTTTTTTGCTTGTGATTTGTTTCTGCTTATAAAAGGGCTAGATAGGAGTTAGTAATGTTCTCGCAGTCGCATAGTGTGAACACTTCCACTGAGTCCTGTACAACCCATTTGTTGGCGCAAGAAGAATCGCAGTCGCAATCAAAAAAAAATCACACAGTGTGAACGAGGCCTTATTGTAGATGTGAATGTGGCATAAGTTTAGAAACAGTATAGAGTTCAGAGTCGGGATCAAGATTCGTTCACACTGTGTATTCAATGGAAGTGTTCACACTGTGCGACTGTGACAACATCACCAGCTCCTATACAGCCCATTGTGAACAAAAACAAATCGCAGTCGCAATCAGAAAAAAAATCGTACAGCGTGAATGAGCCTTCAGGGGTTGGAGTTATCCCTTTGTGTAATTGATCCGCGTCTACGATAACCGTTACAAAATGTCGGGGCCTCGAGCGACCGTCTGGTCCCAACAATTAAATAATGTTTTGTGACTGGAAGTCTTACTTTACCACAATACCTTTTTCTTCTTTCTGTTTTTGCCCATAAGCTTGTTTCGTGGTACTAATGATCTTATCAAAGAGGTAAAGAACATGGTGTTTTCCTGTAAATCGCCCAATCTTGAATCAACAAAATGATCGCCAGTAGTAGCAGAAAGCTTGTTTTTAAACACAAAAGATTTCTCATCTTCAATTATCCCAAAATTTTTCTTTGAAATTTTTGGAAGACCTGTTTGCGAGTTCTGGTGACGTGTGTCCTGGGTTTCAAAGGCCGGGTGATTCCCCTCGTTTGCTGGCGTCGTCGCCTTCAATTAATTTTTTTTATTCAATCAAAACTTTTTAGAACTTTTGAAAAGTTAAATACATGCTAACACGCATGCTGCTACAGCTGCTAGCCTCAAATAAAAGGAAGCTCGAGGAAATCGTATTGAAGTAATGGTCCATTCACACCAACTTTTTTCTCAACCTCAAACTATTGCGATTACGATTATCCTAAATTTAGTTGTACTGTGCCCTATGGGTGCATTCATACCAGCTTTTTTCAATTGTGACAAGGCTCAAGAATGGGTTATGTACCCATTTTTCTCTGATTGCGGGTGTTGTAGGTTGAGAAAAATTTGGTGTGAATGGACCATAATGGCCCATTTGCCGGCTTTTTTTCTCAACTATTTTCTTAACTATTGCTATTGCTATTACGATTTATCCATATATGTGTTTGTACTAAAATCGCAAAAAATGGGTACACAACCCATTCTTGAGCCTAAATAGTTGCGAAAATAGTTGAGAAAAAAGCTAGTGTGAATGGACCGTAAGTCCTTTTTGCTTGTCCTCATTAGGAGAGTTGGGCCTTGGATTTACGACAGTGATTTAACCCTGCATTGCAGCAATTGTCGGAAAGAACAAATCTTGACAGTCTCTCAGAACATGCCACTGGCATGTCTTTTGAATGGGATTTTCTTTACCAAGGTATTGAAATAATTCACACAGTCTGACCTTAATTTCAACAGCTTTACGGTTTATTTTGTTTATCTTCTTCCGTAAAGATTACCAGGCAGTGTAATTCAGCACTCAATTTGACCATCTGTTTTCTGGGTTTGTGTTGATTGAGACTGTTTCCACTCTGTTCATTAATGTTGATTGAACACCGGAATACTCGGTAGTCAAACATTCTAAGTACCCTCTGGTACGCACTGATTGTAGCTCTAGACAAGAAAGCCTTTCAGTTTAAGGTCAACTTCCCGCGGGCCTGATCACCATTCCGTGATGCGGGGGGGGGGGTGAGGTCCAATCCTTCTTGGCCTGTTGGGGGCAGTCATTACGAACTTTACTGTAACTTGTACGTATACTGGATCATTGCGAAATTTTCCTTTCCTTTTATGTACCTCTGTAAGGGTTTAGCAGGGAAGTTGGATCCAATATGAATGCTTAATTACAGACACACCTTTTTGTCATGACCATGTATGGCCTTGTATGGAGCCCTTCAGTAAAATCTTAACATAAGATGGCTCTCCTCAGAAAGCCAGCAATGATCGGAACAAGTCTTGCTGGCCTGATCATTCCAAGATAGGGGGCCCTGTCTTATTGCATAATGGTACAGATTCCCAGTGTATCATGGGATAGAAAACCCCCTGAGGACAGAAGACAGACTGAAAGCATTACTTTCCCAGACGGTAAAAATTCTAAAGCTGTCATCTTGTCAGGTTTATTTGATGGTGTTCCTGTGAGAATAATGAACTGCCATCACTCGATATTTCCAATAAGGAACGAAATTAATTCGACTGTGACCCGCACTAAATAAATGTCAACTCTGAACGAAAAGTGCGGATGAAAACCGAACTAACCAGGTAGAAGATTTCAAAACAGGAAGTTGAAAGTTCGTTGAGATCACGACAAAAATCTTCTTGACCCTTCAATGACATCGCTTCGTGATTTTTCGTGAACGTTGTTACAGCATTGAGGACGTTTCTTTTATATTCTTGGATTTAGTTTTCGTGCATGTTCCGTGCCAATTATTAACATGTCACCAATCTGTCACACATGTTGCACATTTCAGGGAATCCCCGGAAATGGTCATTCACAAGTCGTGCAGATTGGCCGTTTTCCTTGGTATTTGTATTGTATGAACTGACCCACAGGACACTTAAGGTCACCGGAAGTTCACAATTCATGCTCTAAGATAGACTAATACCCCTGGTCCTTCTTCGTTAAACCGACTTCGTCTTTCACTGTATTTGCAATAGGAAATTGCCCACAGTGTTAGCTTAACTCCACAAGAAAAGGCCAGTCAGTCACATTGTGAACCAAATACTGAAGACTTTCTTTGATTTTGCCA
The DNA here is from genome assembly GCA_038406175.1 of Haplosyllis leylae. Classification (NCBI taxonomy): domain Eukaryota; kingdom Metazoa; phylum Annelida; class Polychaeta; order Phyllodocida; family Syllidae; genus Haplosyllis; species Haplosyllis leylae. The sequence goes on along the minus strand of JBCAUG010166488.1, from coordinate 5,012 downwards.
TTTTAACAGACTGCACAAGCATGGAAAAATACTCGAGACAACCACATGTTTAGAATTAGAGTTATGATCCCAATGGACACGTAGAAAGATCCTGCTTAAAATCGCAAACTTTCCTTTGGAATCAAGATCAAAGCAATGTTATGTTGTACTTCTTTAATTGGTTGTTTCTTGAGTAATTTATAATTGCGCGATAAATATAGAGCCGTGGCAGAATAATACTACCTGGTGCAATGAAATCTTCGGATTCAATAATTAATCTCTGGAGATAAAATTACTCTTGTAAAAGATATGAAATCTGTCTGCAAAAATACATGAAAGCAAATGGTTTGATGAATTTTTGAAAAAAAAGGCTATAAGGCTTTTTTGAAACCGCATGTTTCGAAAAAATGTTCGAACCTTTTCAAATTAAAATAATTGATTTATATTGGATGTATTTATTCCAGAAAGAATCTAGTATTAATATGAAAAAGAATTCTAGAGCCAATGCTAGGAAATGTATGAAGGTTCACTTAAAAGTGAGGAACACACAATTATGCCGAATACCGTGCATTATATCTTCAGTAAATACATAAAATTTAAACTTAGTTTTAAATATATTCACACACGTAATATTTAGTAGGTCTGTTACTACATACTAAATACCTAGTCCGAAGTATATGTGTGAAAAAATCAAGGAGTGAAGAATTCCACTTTGACGACTTGTTAATGTGCAAGTCTAAACTTAATTCATTACCAGACTTGTGAAAGTCTAAACTTAATTATTATCAGACTTGTGCAAGTCTATAATACCCCTCCACCATTCCCAGTTTCTGAGTTTTCCAATGTTCATTTCAATCCCCCCCCCCCCACCTTCAATTTCTGAGGTTCATTTCAATCTAACCTAGCATGGGTTCAATCTCACCTGGCATGCTCCACTCCATGCAAAAATAATATTTTTCACTTCACGTGGAAGAATTTCCAAAAATGTCATGAAGCAACCCCGTCTCTATCAATAAGGTACCTCTACGAGTCACCAACAATCCCGAAGATGCAGTATCACATATTTGTAAGTGAATAATGGTCAGAAAAATGCCAAGTACTAAGTACTAGCTACTACTTATTCATTTACTTTGCACTCAGTAATTAATATTCATTTGGCAGATGCCACTTTTAGAGCTTACATTTAAAGTCACAACTTTTCACAAAATAAACATACCATTTTTATTAGCTATTGGTAAATGAATACTTAGAACTTAGGTCATGGTCAAATGAGCTGATGTCCGCTGAAGGTGGTTTTTTTCTTAAGGCCTGTTCACACCGAGCGTCACTACGTAACATTGACGGGCGGCACCTTTGATCTTTTTGATGGGCACTGTGACAGGCAGAATGGGTTGCATAGCCAATTGCCCATCAACGTAGCATTTTTTACATTGACGGTAACGTTGACGCTCGGTGTGAACAAGGCTTTAGAATGATACAAACAAGATCTGCATTGCAATGCAAAACGTTCCTATTGCAGTGTTAGTTTTTACAAGCCGGGTGTTTAAAATGTCGTGTGGTGCTGTGAACATGTTTTAGTCAAAAATAAAAACTTGTTACTCAGCCCCAAGTCTCACGACATTCGAGTGATTAAATGTTACGAATTAAAAAAAAGTGCCTAAAATTAATTGAACATTCTGTTTTGTTACCTGTTACAGCTATATAGCAGGCAGGTAGAAATGTGTTATTTACCGTGTATCTCTGAAATATATCTTATAAATAAGTAAAGAAAACAGCTTTGATCTGTTATATGTAACAAAATAACGATAAAAACTGCCTGTCTTGTAGACTAGTTTCACTTTGTTTCTTTGTAAACGGAATGAAGTAAGGAGTGTCATAGTGTCAGATAAAAGCATGATACTTAATGTAATAGCACGCTTTACTTGTTAACGGAGCAGAAAGATACACAGGTAGCTTTGAATAATTGTGTAAAGCTCTGTTTACACTTAACGTCTGCGTTTGCGTCAATGTTTGTGTCAAGTTTTGTGTTGAGTGAATGGTGTACGCAAACGCACATGCAGACAATGGGTTAAAATCCATTCTCTGCGTCAATATTTGCGTTATCATTAACATAATGTTAAAGGTGAGGCGAACGTTGACGTTGACGCAAACGCAGACGTTAAGTGTAAACAGACCATTAAGAAGGAAAATCCTCCGCTTTTTAAGATTGATTAAAAAACCTGCAGCTTTTCTCCTGGTTGTGTGGTTTTTTTTCTTGTTCTGTTTTGATCTGGGGAAAGGGGCCTGATGTTTTTTGTCTGTAGTTTATAGAGAGCGTTTTCTTCCCTTTCAAAGAGTATTAATTCCCAAGGCAGCTTTTTATGTTTTTAGACAACTTTCCAGTTCTGTGTTTTTACAGAACTCGTGTTCTCACACTCAGATTTCTTTCTTATCTCCTTTTTGTCAGCAGAAGAGTTCGTCGTATAACACGCAATGTCTCCTTTTTTGGACAAATAGAATAATGTTCAACTTTGTCAGTGATTTATTGTCATGCTTTAGTGCACCGAGAAAGCACCACATAAGGACTTACACTCTCGCGGAAGATATGAGAAATAAGTAAGGCTCAGGTTGTGGCTTTAAATCCTAGTAGGCCAAAAAGGATACGAACTGCAGAGAAAAGATCGTGACTTGAGCATTAAACGAACTCCCTCCGGGAGACCTCGCTGTGACTCGCAGTTCCGAGGGTCTGCTTTTGACTGGTTGAAAGTGGCGGCTTATGTAACAGTTGTAGCTTTCTGAAGTGCTATAGCAATCAGGCTTAGTTCGTACTAAATTTAGTCTGAGCACTGTAGTCCAATTCATTCTGAGATGTCAGTGACTTCTGCGTTGTTGGTTGGTTTTTCTGTTGCAAGCAATTGGCTTGTAACTAATTTCGGAGAAGTTCTCGAAATAATTGGTTCCTCATAAATCTTCGTCAACTTTTTTTCTGCGTAAAGACAAGGCAATCGTGAAATTAGTTCTAGTTCCTGCCCTTCTTTCCTTGTAATCGGATTTACTGACTCTTCATTCGTGCTCTTTGAGTGAGCTTTTCAATTAACAGAGCCACTCGTGAACAAGGGTGTGTAGCACGCAGGCTAGTTATCACGTAGAGTCCAATCCGACACATAAATACTTCAATGTTAAAAGGAAAAACATGTCCTTTAAAACATTAAAAATGATCAGTCTTAATCAAATAAGAAAAAGTACAGATAGTTCGTGCAGTAATTTCACAAGGAAACAATGGCAATAAAATAAGCCTAAGTATGGGTAATTCCGGCACCTTGTAATTCAGAGTTCTTATTCCTGGTGATTCTAAGCCACCACAGTTCTTAAATGTGATTACACCCACCAATAGAAGTTAAATTGGCAACCAGATGTTTCTCGGAAAAGGGGATACAATATATCTTGTTTTGTCAGTATTGAACAGCCACATTGGTGTCTCTTATTAGGTTTTTGCATTACATTAATTTGTCCCAAGTTTGGTCCTCGGGGTCAAATTTCGCTGTTAATAATGTCAGCTTTCTTGACCAGTAAATTCTACCCAATTAAGGTACTTGTTCACAACATACACTGTGGAAATTTATTAACAGTCGTTTGAAGAAATAATACTTTAAGATATCTGTTGCTTTAAGTTTCAGCAACATTCACTGGCCAATTATTGAGTACTTGCACTACAAAGATGGCCAAATTTCTCATAGAAATTAATATCTTAAAAATTAATGCATTTGTCTCAAATTTTGCATGGTGAAACTTCTTCAGACATTACACAGTATTGCAGACATTAACTTTAGATGAAAATAGTGGAGTTATTCAGTATCTTTTATTTTTAATTTAGAATTTTGATCAAATTATAAGTGTTATTTTGTCTCCCAAAAAGGTTCATGGCCCACTGACCATCAGAACGTATTGTAATTGACCACTGTGAAATGTGCAGTTGATGGTCAATGAAACTTGACTGTTTACATTTTGTCACTGAACACATGGCTGGGATGTCAACATTGTAAAGAAAGCCTTAAGTTTTCGTAAAAACACCACTTCATTTAGTGAATTAGGAATTCACGAAAAACTAGAATGTCTTCTACATTTTAATAAAGTAAAGTAAAGTAAGTGAGATAATCAGTGTTTTAACCAGAATCATGAGGTAATGCTCTTTCTCCTTTCTTTTTGTTTTCACCAGACATGAATAATTCCTTCCAACTAACACTTCGTAATTGTTCCGGAATTCTCATTCAACTCTGCGTGATTTTTACCGATGTGTTTCATCGTATTACTTGCTGACAGGTGTGAATGTTCAGCTTGAGTTTGCGTTTGAGTTACGCGAATGTGATAAATGGTAAATCGTCACTTTTACCCCAACCAATTATATTTACAAAATGTCAGAAAAGTAATGATTTAGCCATCATCACTATCAACTTCTTTGGCACCAAAAATGTCTGTAGTGATGATGACTAAATCATCACTTTTCTGACAAGCGAAAAGTGATGATTTCTCATTCGTCACATTCGTGTAACTCAAACGCTACCTCAAACGCAAACACAAACTCAACCCCAAAATATCCGTGCTGACAGACACAAATTACTTGAGCTTTGAAAGAAAGACCAATGGTTGTAAAACTATGGAAAAAAATATAGGAAGGAAGAAATTTCCAACTAACATTCCGTAAATTGTGTCCGGATTCTAGTTCAACGTCATATCATCTTTACCGATGTTTTTGTGTAATTACTCTCTGAAATACAAAATTACGCGAACTAGGCAAAAGAGAAAATGGTTGTAAAAACAGAAGAAAGGAACGTTGCTTCTTAATTAGATCTAAAGCAGTATTCCCTTTCTGTCTAAAGGTCTGTTTACACTTAACGTCGCGTGTTTGCGTCAACATAAACTTTTACGTCAACTCTAACATTGTGTTGACACAGAGAATGTGTTTGCGTAACCATTCACTCAATACAAAACTTGATGCAAACGTTGACGTTGACGCAGACGTTAAGTGTAAACAGAGCTTAATTAGAGGGCCATTC
>JBCAUG010166377.1:0-20126 GCA_038406175.1 Haplosyllis leylae | reverse complement strand
GTTGTGTACAGTCTTAAGTTCCAATTTCAAGACACACGGTGGCTTTGTGAGCAAGAGAGAATTGGCTCACTTTGCTGGTTTTTCAAGCAAAATGGAGCATTCTTTGGCCTGTTTTAGATCTTGACATGGAAATACAGACTATACACTGGCCACACTGAACATTATAAACATAATCGAAGAAAGAGTATGAATTCTACTTACTACAAGTAACTTCTTTGTTACAGAATGTTACTTTACATTTATTTGGTTTTACATGGGAAGTAGCCTGGCTGGCCACAACATATTTTGAGATGTCCTAACTTGCCACAATGAGTGCACATAGAATCTTTTCCTCTACATTCAATTTGATGATTTACAGTCAGAACTTCAGCACATCTATAGCAGAATTTTAAGTCTTTTGGAGGTGGTTTGTAAATGCACTTAGAATCACCATTCTTCTTGTTTTCTCTCATTTTCCAATGTGTTACAGCTCTGTCCAAGTATTCTGATTTAAGTCCATCAATGTCATCATTTTCAGCAATTTCTATCAGTAAATCAGTCATCTCCTTAAAGAGTTTCATGTACTCTGCCTTTGCTTTGTATAAAGGCCTCAAATCCTTCAGATTTGTTCCTTTACTCATACAAGCAAGCAATGTAGAAAGTAACTTCTAAGTCTAGTAAGATTTGAAGACTTATTCTCACTGTACTGTGAGCACCTTACGGTGAAATATTTACAAAGGGTCTGTTTTGCAAAGAGTCATTAATGTGCAACATGCCAACAAGTAGATTTGTTGCTTGAAAGTCTGAATGTTTCTACTGTTCTCTCCAAAATTGGCACTGATCACAAGGGTAAAGCATATGAAAATTGGCCTTTTGAGAGCAGATCCGTGGAAATGAGCTCCTTCTGTGTCATACAACAAGGCTCATAGTATGGGTATCATTAAAAGTTCTTCTTTTTCCAGCATTCAAGTAAATGTGTCACCAAATGAGGCAAATCCTGATCTGAGAATTGGTCTTCTTGACACGGTAGAAGCAATAATATGTAGATTTCTTGTAATTAGTGAGTACCACTGTAACTTGTAGGCTTGTTCCTTCACACGAACACCCAATTTAAGTACAAAATAACAGCTTTTCAACTGAATATGTAGATTTTTTGCCTATTCCTTCACACGAACAACCAAGTAGAATGGAAATTCTTGAGTGATTACCTGTCTCTTCTGTATGGAGCAAGCCTTTCTTGCTTGTACATCGGCTCCTGTATTAGAAAAGGGTTTCTACTCACAGTTTTTCCAAGTAAATTCAGTGAATCTGCTGCATCTCAGCAATGTTCCATCACAAGCATTTGTGATGTATACTGGGGTCTTCTGCTGCAGATGAGGCTGCTGCACTGCTGCTGCTTGTGCTGCTGCTGTGTGTGTATGTGTAGGTAGCTGTGCAGATAGCTGTGCTGCACAGGTCATGGCTGCACATCTAGCAATGCAGGAGCAAAAAGTCTGGTATCTCATGCATAGTAATGAGCATCATCAGCGATCTCCTGTCAACTTTCTTTGTGTGGGGTGTATCCCTGTACTCCATCTTGAAGTTTGGTAGTTTTCCAAGCAGTTTTTCAATCGAAAAAGTGACTAAAATTCACAATTTTCCCCTTCTTAATGGTTGAAATGCAAGTATGGGTACTCCTGAATCTGACACCATGTTGCAATATCCATAGAACAAATAGAAATGCACTTTAAATGCTTTTATTTATTCCACTAAATTGAACTACATCTTTACTGTACAAGAGGCAAACTTAGACTGAAGGAGATGCTGCTGCAAGGGGTGTAGCCCTGCGCATGTAGAATTACTCATCTAAATTGTGGCACTTGCTCTAACACTGGAGAATATAGGTATCATGTAAATAGAAACAAAACTAAAGACAATTCCCATTAAGAATGCATTGTATGTGTCTTTACCAAACTTCCACATTAATAGAACCTTGCAATGCCAACCGATATCGCAACAGGATACATTACCTGTCTCATGAAGACGGCCGGTAACCCCTCAGAACGGTACATATTACGCTGGTTGTGGAGCGACACCGGTTCATCTCGAGCCGTACTCCTACTCGACAGCAGGTACTGAAAGATCAACACGTTTTACCATCTAAGATTTCATGGGATCTTAAGAGTAGAAATTCGATTCGATTTATAATATTTGTACTTTATAAAATCCGTGTTGGATGGGTGAGTCGCCATTTTGACAGGGGTACGGTGTCTCCAGAAATGTTTGTGTGGCTGTACTTGATTAATCCAGTCACGGTTGATTGAACTGGGGGCTCGGGACACACAGTGCTTGTAATATTTATAAAATCCATGTTGGATGGGGAGTCGTCATTTTGACAGGGGTACGGGGTCTCCAGAAATGTTTATTTGGCTGCACTTGATTAATCCAGTCACGGTTGACTGCATTAGGGGACCGGTAATTCTGGGTGACATGCAGTGCTTGTTTTACCAATTTTCCTTGAAAACTGCATGAAAACGAAGAAAATAAGACCCGAGGGCAGGGGGAATAGGGCATGTCCCTGGCACCCCTTGGATCCGCTACTGTCATCTCACTTTGGAACACTTAACAATACTTGCATTGTGACTTCATTAAATAGTATAAATGGCAATAACCCAGATTTGCCCCAAATCTGACACTCCATTGTATTGAGACTAATCGGAGTTGACCCTAGTATTGGATTGACTAATGCAGTGCCAAGAATCCATTGTCTTCGACTGGATCGCAAGGAATTGGACGACATAATTCTCTGGCTGAATGCATTTTGTTTAGATTTCCAAAAAAATTATCGTTTTGCATTTTATCACTGAAAAGCTCCGAAGCAAAACCAGGTGTACCTGTTACATTAAAATTGGATGACTATTGTTGCACTAAAGACTGGATTGCCTACGGTTAAGCACAAATAATTCGCCAACAAATGCCTCGGAGTGAATGCCTTGGATTTAAATGTTTGGATTTCAAAGCAAAACCAGAAACACCTACAATAAAGTGTTGAGCTTTGAAGGCCCGTCTACAGGATGCGACTACAATTGCAATTATTTTTGCATCGCAGTCGCAAATGCATAGAATGAGTATGCAAGGACACATTCACACTGTGCATTTCTTTCTGATTGCGACAGTGATTTGTTTTTGCTTACAATGGGCTAGATAGGATTTGGTGATGTTGTCACAGTTGCATAGTGTGAACACTTCCATTGAGCCCTGTACAACCCATTTGTTGCAATAAGAAGAATCGCAGTCGCAATCAGAAAAAAACGCACAGTGTGAATAAGCCCTACCCCATTCAGGTGTGATGCCACAGAAAGAACAGCAACGCAATCGCACAGTGTGAAGACTTACACTGCATCCTATGCAACCAATTTGCCGCGATAAAGAAATCGCAGTCGCAACTCGCACCGTGTGAACCGGGCCTTAAAACTGTAACGACAGATTATGTTTGATTTACCTTTAAGAAGTACCAGGGAAGCTGCTGAGTACTGATGCTGTGTTCCGTCTGTAGATCAGGTAAGTTAAACGTTTTCTCCAGCGCTGTCTGTACGGTTAATCTCTGCGGATGAAACTCCAGTAACCCCAGCCTCTCCAACAGGTCGGTCGGGGTCAACTTCGTTTTCTCAGTCTCTTCCATTATGCACGCATTTAATGTTTTGAAATCATCGTTTTCGGAATTACAAACGTTTATGAGAGAACGATAGAAAATCTACCAGGCACTCGCTTTTTTAATACCTATCGTTTTTAATAATGCCAATCTTCAAGTTGAAATCGCCAATTTCTGGATAAAATTCAACTCACAGCAGAGAAGTGTGCGTGCCATTTTCATTTTATGTCAAACGTAGTCTACCTCAGGACTTTTAGTTTTTATGTCATCCATTTTACGTGTTTGCTTTTATTTCCAATCAATTTTCCTATGGCAGCCTTATCTTTGTGCAAGCAATCCAAAGGTGTTCTTGTCGAAACGAAGGTGGAATATTTAGTTTTATCTTGAGGTGAGAACAGACACGTTAGACACAGTAAAAAATATAATTTAGGGTCAATTCACGTTAAAATATTTTGTGACCCGCGCAAGTTTGGTCTGAATTGATCAATGGAGAATCAATACCAATAGAGTAAAGGATAAATATTTATTGACAATATGAAGTGTCTGTCACAGTTTGTTTTGATAACATTACATAGTTGAGGTGAGAATCTATCACCCAGCAACGAGATAAGTTTTATCATTTCCCGCACTTAGCGTTATACCTTTATTATTGGCTTGCAGACCATGCAACCCAATACATTGCAAACTGATCCTTATGTTACCTTTTTCAATATAATAAATATAGATCTATTTGTTAATAATAAGATCAATTTGAAACAGACAGTTACAATGCATGTTTTTTTATTGTGGTTAAATCATCCAGATAGCAATTGACATCAATGACATAAACTTTTCACAAATACATGTCTTTAAACAGGTCCTAAGTTTACTTTAGAGTCCAGAACACACAGTGTCAATTAAAATTGATTTTGGTATTGTAGAGCCTTTCCAGATCCTTGAAGACGTCTTCCTTTGTGTATTTCTTCCACTTGTCCGGTATCTCTGCCTCGTCCAAACCGTAAAGTTCTGCGAAATCCTGCTGGTACCTGGCGAAGATCCACTTCCAATAGATGGCGACAGAGGGCTCTGATTGGGGAAGGATTGACCAATCAGGGTAGTATTCCTTCATTTTATAATCCCTGTAATTGACCCATTTATCGCCCGTGCGGTCGTTGTTGAACTGCCCCTTGCCGGCGATGAGTGACGGGCAGGGTTCCGTCATAAGGCGGTTGGTTTGATGCCAGTAGGCGCCGCTGATCCCCCGGGGCCGGTGGAGTGTCACCGCGTGGTCCCCGACGTTCTCCCCGCTGTGCTGATCGCACGGTGCCCCGCAGAACGGACACGTTTCTCCGCAGCCCAGGATGACGTGGAATAGGTAGTCCTCTATGGGTGAATCTAACGTGTTGAGGACCTCATTGACGTCGAGCTGGCGGATGTACTCCAGCAGGGAATCCTTAATAGATCCGTGCAAAGCCTCTAGACACTCGTCCACGAAGTTTTCTACGCTCGGTACCTCTATCATCAAGTATCGTCTCAAGTCGTTCCTGTTGATTTTCATCAGTTCCTTCTCCATCTGCATGATCTGTTCGAACTCTGCCAGGAACGTGTTGAAGTTGCCCTCGGATCTCTGCTGGGACAGAACCAACGTGTCCGCCACCTCACTTATCAGCTTATTCAGCCTGAATTCAGCGAGTTGCGTCAACCTTGATGCGTTACCAGTCGAGCCCTGTGGTTGTGAAAAGAACTTAAAAGCTCTCACTCGGAACCAATTCTTCAAGTACATTTCGTAGTTCTGGATGTACTTGACGTACTCGGTGAATTCGTCCGCTTGAGCCAATTCGGCCATCACGTGCATCTGGAGCGACATGTGGTTCTGCATGATCTGGCCATGCATTGCTCTAATATCGCTCGCTAGCTTGTAGCAATCCAGACTCTCCTTGATGTTTTCTGCCATAGCTACCTTCAAGAAGTTGTTGCAGAAGATGTGTGTCTGGTTGGACTGCAGGACCCGGGAGAGGAAAATTGAATAATAATGCTCCTTGGCTTCGTTTAATTTTGACATTGGACCTCTCGCCTTCAGGAAATTGGCGTGCGTCTTCTTCATCTGCACCGCCACGTAGGCGGCGATGGTCAGAGCGAGTTCTATCTTGTATTCTGTTGTGTATTGGAAACGCACGTCGTTTAGTTTCTCCAACCTTTCTATTATACCTCTAAACATGTCTTGAACCAGGAAGGAATTGTAAGCGTTTGCTCTGCCCACGTGCCTTCCCATCATGCTCGTGGCGAAGTCTCTGATTTCTCTTCCGGTTGTGTTTGCTCTGTATAGATCATCCTCTGTGATGTTGTGTAGTATCGGCTGAGGTCTCTGTATGGTGGTCCTTACGGCTTCTGCTTCGTTCCGGTTATACAACACAGAGGTAGTTGCCCTGACCACCATAGACTGCACCCGGGTCAGCTGGATCCTCTTCGGCTGCAGATGACGTCTTTGCGTTAGAAACTTGGTCGGGAACTGGTAGATGGGTTTGTTCTGTAACATCTTCGTGATGTGGCCCGTGTTCGCTGGGAACTGTAAGCGGACGATACGTTCGACGTCGTTGTCGACGTTGACGTCTGACATCTTAAGTTTCTCAACATCTACCGATCCGAGTTTCCAGATGTTCTCGAATTCCTGCCTCAGTTCTTTCCTCTGTTCATCTGTCAGATCATCTGTAGTCAAATTTCGAGCTTCCCTGTATTTGACGTATTTACTCTTATTCAGTTCGTTTCTCACAAATCTCTGAATGATGGCCTCCCCAGTGGATTGGATGTCGTTAATTTCAGCATTGGCTTTGCAGATGTTGACTTCTCTTTCTATGGCTGTGAAGGTCTCCTGCCTGAACTCGGCTTCCATTCTCTCTGCTTCAATGAAAAACTCGGCCCTGTAGGGTTCCATCAGCCCTTTCGTCTCCGCTCCCTCGAATACTTCTTTTAGCTTGGTCTTTGCCTGTGCAGTTGCTTTGAGAACTAATTCAGCTGCTTCACCTTGTAGGGTTTTCTGAAGATTGTCAAGCTCAGGAAGTGGTGAGTTTGCAATCTGAATCTTCTTCTTTCCTTTCCATTCGTCTACTTCTCTCGTACTGCTCCACTTCAGATCCGAGAATGTCTTTTTCAGTTGATTGTAAGCATCGGCTGCCAGACTGTTCCTGAAGCTGAAGACGAAATCTTCGAATTTGATTGCTTCCCACAGATCATGCAGTCGTTTACTTAGAGTCTCAAAGGTCAGCAACACTTTCTTGTCCTGGACTTTTAGCAGGAAATCCATCAGCATTGACCTCAGTCCGAAGACCTTGTCTGAGTGTCCCTGGTTTGGAGGAGCCATTGGAGGGCTGCCCTTCCACAGTCCTGGGATGTACACGCTTTGTTCTTGTGGATTGTAGTCGAGAATGTCGGAGAATTTACTGTAGGTATGCTGCATACCTTCCATGGATGCTGCTGCGTTGGTCATCCTATCCAGCTGTTTGACAAGGTTCTGTTGCCCTGGGAGACCGGTAACCAGGGCGTCAATGTCGGGGACGTTTTGATGGACGAAGTAGCATCTCTGACTCTGGCCTACGAACTTCATTCTCAAGAAGGCGTGCACTGCGACCTGTAAAGTCTCCTGCATTTCCACCGTTGACTGCATCGCTACGTTAATCAAGGTTGCATCCGACATTCCTATGGTAAACGTTGCCAGCTCGTTATCGTGCAGGAAACTCTGTTCCAATGTTGCGGTTTCCGGACTCTTCAGACCCTCGGTGTCGATGACAGTGATGTAGTCACAACCCAAATCGTATCTTGCTTCTTCTGGAACTTTAAGCAGCTGCATAAAAGCGCCCTTAGTGCATCGTGCACTGCTGACGGCGAACTGCAGATTGAACATGGTGTTCAGTAGGGTTGATTTCCCAGTACTCTGGACCCCAAGTACGGAAATCACGAACAAAGGACTGGGAATACCTATCTGGTCCTGGGCGGAATTTAACACCGCTTTGATCCAGGTTTCCGGCATGTACGAGACGTCACCGTCCATGATCTCGATCGGTTGTCCCTGCAGCATCAACTCCGCTACTATCTCGGGGAGCTGTCGGAACTTCTGCAGGGTGTCGGGGTTGTATGAGACACCCTGCACGGACATGAAGGCCTCGTACAGCTGCCCCAACTCCCTGAACAAATGTTCCAGACCAAGGGATCCTGCCAACAGCATTTTATCCAATCTGGGTTTCTGTGCGTTCTGGTTCGCGTGCAAGGCCCGTGCGTAATCTTTTCGTACTTGACCTAACTGATTTCTTGAGTTCCTATCCAGATAGATTTTCAACCATATAAGGAAATAGCGTCTCTCTGTGGTTTCTAAGGTTGTCAATGCATCAATAAATTTCCGTAACGCTTTCGTCATCTGAATGTGGAGTTGACGCCTGCGTATTTCATCCTTCCGGTCCTTGATCTTGTTGATGTAGTCCTCGATGCTTTGCTCCATTCGTTGCTTCTGTCTGTATTGCTCCTTGTCCAGAAGCGTCCACTCTTTCCATGGCGCCCCTTGTCTCGGAAGAAGTTTATTTTTAGCTTCCAGTATGTTCTCTTGCCTAATACTCTGGTATATTTCTTTGACGTAGCTTTGACCTCTTTGACAAGATGACCTATCTAAGTCAACAACGCAACCAATACCCCTGGCACCTGCCTCCATGTCCTTCAACGAGTACACGTTGAATCCCTTAGCCTTAAGTATCCCTTGGATATTCTGCCTAAGTCTGTTGGATGTTTTGATTTCAGAGAACCTCTGTTGTGGCTCAAAAGCCATCTGTTTGTCTTTGATGGTAAAATTTGTGCCGAGCTTTTTGAACTGCTGTACCACGGTTGCTTCATTCTGTTTTGGATATACTACGTTTACGAGTACCTGTTTTGGAGGAGCTTTCAGCAATAGCTTTACTACTTCTGGGCTAAGGCTGTCAGTGAAAACACATGTAATGGTGGAATAGTGACAAAGAAGGGCGAAAATTTTGTCTCGGTTCGTACAATCACCCCTAACATTAAGAAAAGCTACTTGCTGGTCGAAGATGTCACTGGAGTCCTTTCTTGGCAAATACCAAGCTAACTCAACCAAACCATCAATGAGCTGAGGTCTCAGGGACCCATCTCTTAACTCATCATGCCAGAAGAAGTTATGATGTTGACCTTGTGGACTGAGTATCTGGTTCAATATTTTAGACTTGTGTTTTTTAAACTGTCCAAATCTTACAAAAGTCACCATTGGCATTTTGACGGCAACCATGTTGTCGACCCTCATGTCTTCTTCGCTGTGGTTCCTCCACTGCTTCACTATGGTCTGCAGGGTCCACGAGAGGAACTCTGTTTTTTCACCTGAGGGTAGTATCATTGGTATTCCAGCTTGGCAGACACTCAGTTTCTCACTCAATATCTGAAAGGTAAGATTTACGATAGTCCATTCGAAGATTGCGTTTACCAGTTTTAAAGGTTTTAATGAAGCCAGGGAATAATGTGATATTGATTCTTTAATGGATCGACTTGCAATAAACCCATTAAACATAGGAACACAATTTTATACGTCCTTTCAGCTCCCCCTACATTTCCCTTGACGGTTAATTTTTACCTATTTTACCGGGATGTGGAATACAAATGGTTCGGGGGTGAGGGGTTCAGAAAAAGCTGAATAGCTTATTTGCTTCTGATTCGTCCCTTTTTGATGATTAAGCTATTCATGAATAGGAGGCAAATAAATCTAAATAGTAAAACTGCTGACTTAAACTGGTACTATTCCAGACATCACCAGAAAACCAATTAGCTTATTCGTGAATTACTACAGTGTATTCATGACCTTTGTGACCCCCCCCAGTCTATACAGGTATTTGGAGACAGAGGAGACAAGGTTACTGTACACTCCAGTACCAGTCATAATGAAAATAAACTACTCAGTGCACCTGCACGATCGGGACACAGTAATGAAAAGGTCCCACCCATTTTTGGAAATACTGAACTTAATCTTTGTCCAAAATATCAACAGATATTAGCACTTGTTCATGATGTTCCTTGCTTTTATAAAGGTCACCTATTCCATTGTTGCTCGTTCGTAGATCAATTGTCCTATAAATTACACAACCTTTGTAATGGTCCTTTTTGAGTTCAATATTTGAATCAATGAAATCAATATGTGTGGTAGGTTAACAGTGGCGGGTTCAGGATTTCCCAGGAGCGCCAACCCCTAATATATCGGGCGCCAACCTGCTAGTTGACCAATTTTCTTTTAAACCTGCATGAAATGCAGAAATTTTGACCCGGGGGCACGTGTCCCTTGCTCCCCCTATAAAACCCACCAATCAGGTATATACCTGTCGCAGGAAGTCGTCCGCGCAGAGGTAAACGGCTGCATGTAGGTCCAGTGGGTGGATGTCTCGAAGGCCCGTGTCCCTTGCGCTCACAACTGAAATAGTGGGGAAACAGATTTTAATACCTGCTTTGAAAGAAAAACAAGAGCAATCACAACGCGATTGAAGGTTCCTCTCTTGTTGCGATTCAGTACAGGGAACAGAATGGATGTTAAGCCCATTCTTTTCAACATAAAGGAAAGATTTTCTGCGCCATGGTACACTTTATTTGCAACTACAATTTGTACCGGAAACAGAACCGCAACAAGGATGGTCAATGGCTTAGGATCTGTTCACAATGAGCGATTGTGATGTTATAAACTCAATGTTTGAACTACACTGGGTCTCGCTTATGAAGAGTAAGCAGATGCAAAATAAACTGCTCGTTGTAGGGGGTGGATGCTCATTGTAACTGAACTTTTTAACATTTCTGTCAATGAATATGGTGCAAAGAAATCTGTTCGTTATAGCCGGGTCCTTATTGTAACCAAACTCGTGGTAAGCAGCACCGACTGTAATGATCCTTCCTGCTGGATTTGGAGCCGAGGTGGAGGAGGGGTTTTGTCCTTCCTGGTCCAGTCCTTCGTGACTTGGGTGCCTGGGGCTGGGGTGGGTAGGGAGGGGGTGATGATAATGTAACGGTGCATCATGGAATAGGTACATCCGCCGCCTCCTGCGAAAGACACCCAAACAGAACTGAAAACATTACCTCCTTCGTACTAAGTACGTGAGCGGTGAAAATTGGAAGGGGGAGGGGGTGAGATGCTGCTTTCGAAACCGCACTGAAAATCATTCACTCTAAGCGAAGCCTTAGGTTTTGTACCTGACAGAGCTGTAGACTTTGGAGCTACTATTGACTTCTTGGTTTGTATTGGATTAAATCCGAAGCCAAAACCACTTTCGTCGTCGTCAGAATCCTGATGGAAAACGTTAGAATTTAAACAAATCTGACTTGAAAAGGCAAAAGGGTCCAAAGGCCGAACCAAATTGAATTGCTTTGATTATGAATTTCAAACAGTGCTTTTAAGCGAATCATTGCAATTGGTATATAGTTTTGAAAATTATTGCATCTTATCTCATTGTAAAATTAACTGAGTTTTTCTTTTGTATTTCATGACGTTTATGAATCGGGTCGTGTTTGGAACCATTCATACAGTTCACTCTCCGACCAGGTTCGCTCTCTAGGTTTGGTTTCAAAAACAAAGTGAGTTTGATACCGACGAAAGTTAAATCCAAAAACTGAATATTGGCAACTGAAAAAGAGAGAAATAATTCTGAAGATCAATCTTACGTGTCCTCTTCGTGGGAACGGGAATGGACTTGAGTCATCATCCGGGGGTGGGAAGATACTGAAGCACTTCTCTAAGGCTCCACTGCATGTAGTTATTATGTCTCGCAGATAATGCCACGGTAACTCCTCTATCTTCAGCTGTAAGTAGAAATACTCGAGTTTTTCGCGATAAGATCACATTTACATTTGAAGCCGGAATTTGCATGAAGAAGTTCAATTATTTTTAAAAAAGTTGCCTCCAGTGGGATTTGAACTCACAACACTAACCATCATTGGATTTAAGGTTGAATGCTTATACAAATAGGCCACAGAGGCCTGTGCTACTTGGCAGACCTTTAACTGAAGTTTGTTTCATGCACCATTTCACATTTGAATAATCATTAAATCTGATGTAAATTCTATGCTAAAATGTGAAATTTGATCTTATTGTGAAAACTACATTAGTTTCCAAGTCTGTCGAGCTCGGATAGTACAAACAGATTGATACCAACGTTAAAAGTCGGTTCAAATGAGCTCCCACTTAAAACAGGGAATTTCATGTGCATCTGTGTACCCGCAGTAAGCGGGATCAAAATGAACTGTTAGGGTTTATTCACACTGTGCGATTTTTTTTCTGATTGCGACTGGGATTCTTCTTATCGCAACAAATGGGTTGTACAGAACTCAACTGAAGTGTTCACACTGTGCGACGGCGACAACATCACCAACTTTTAACAATCACAATCACACAGTGTGAACGAGCCTTTAATTTTGAAGAAGATACATTAACAATGGATCAAAAACGTTCTTGCTCTGTGGAAGCTGTTTGCTATCTTTTGTCATACGTTCATCTAATTAGTTTAGACTGGAAGCACTCAACTTGAATATAAATTTTGATTTTGAAAAACGTTCTTGTCTAATTAGCTGAATTAGATTTTTTCGAATTCAAAAATGGTTAACTGAAAAGGTAAAATGTAGCCTTCAAATGTATGTATTTGAACTACTAATATCTTGAACGTGAGGCCACCGCCAAAATCATCATGTCACAGTGACACTTGCAACTAGTCAATTAATTTCTTGTAGCGACATTGCTTTTGCTCAGTGTGAATAGGCCTTTAGCCTGAAAGTAAACTTTCGGTAAGATTTAATTAAGTCAGTGAATGACAGCTTGGGCATCAAGAGCTCGTCAGGTGTTGCACCACAGGTGAATCTAAGGAATCCATTGCATGTAGGTAAGAAAGCGTGCAAGAGAGGGATCCGCCCTGGCTGTGAAACATGGGATAGAAACATGGGTATCAGTGGCTCCACAAAAGTACTTGTGTCCTTCAAAAATTAAGGATTTAAGGTGTACTAACGTCGAGTGAAAGCAAAAGTGAAAGCAAAATCGCTTTTGCTCCAATCGGTCCATAAACAATCATGAAAGTGATGCCACTTTCACCTTCGCTTGGTCTGAATACCACTGGTATAAATCTTTTTAGTCCTTCCAAGCGATGTCGCTTTCGCTTTCTCCATTGCTTTCGCCTTTGTTCGGTCTGAATAGACCTTTAATTAAAGTCTTCAATTTAAAGTAGAATGTTACGTACCTCTCGTTTAGGATGCAAATCTCCGAGATTAAACGTCTTATCCGCCACTATCTCCTGGGTCAGTTTCTTCGGATAATACTCCGTCAGTTGTAACGCATCCAGAATGTGATGCAGTCCGGATTGGTGGGAAACCAGTTCAGCCATTGTTCAAATCCGTTCAGTCTGTTCAAACTAATTCTACATATTTTATACAGTTTATTATTTCGATCCTTTTGAAGGTTACCATAAGCCTGCATACAAGTTCTCTATAATGGATGTAAATAGGAACTTTTTTCTTGTAATTGTAAACAAATCGAGGCAACATTTGATGTATTGAAATCAGACGTAGAATCAATATTTAACCGACTATCAATCACTTGGTTCGCATTCGTTTTTCGTGCTGCAGCAATGAACCCATTGCAGTGCGATCCTCTTTCAAAGGTACTGTCGCAAAGACTAGAATGCCTTCAAATAGGGAACCCGTTGAAAAGCCAATTTTGCAAAGCGAACCGATTTCAACTGTAATCTGTGTGATAAGCGCCTCCCAAAGTTAGCTTTCTGGGTCAGTTATTAGTAACATATTCAAGACTTTATTCTTTGGTCTTTTTGTTCAGGTGAGGAGTATGACAAACTCCAACCTCATAGACACTGTCGTGGGGTCATAAAGACATGACACGGTTGTGTGGTGTGTGAATGATGGTTTATTGGCAGGGCTACAGGTTGTACATAGTCCGGGGAGCTTTACTGAAGTGCCCGCTGTCTGCTAGGGGCATACTATATATTGGCCACATAGATGACCTTGACATTGCTGTCATAGGTAGACTGATGCCAGTCTCCGACAGACACCAATGTAAATTTATAATCTCTCCAAATTGACCATACTATGAGCTCATGTGGGATGGCACAGGGAATGGAAAGAAAATAATTGTCATCATTTGAAGGAATATATGTGTACCTTTCTACAGAGTAATTTTAATCTGACTAGAGAGAAAAGAAGCTTACTTTTTACATTTTTGTAGAGGAAATGTAAATGTTCAATTTTCTCCTTTGTCCGTGTGTATTTTTCTTGAAATAAAAGCGAAGACAGACATAACCAACCACTTTGTCTTCACTGGCGACACCATTGCCAATATTTGAACACCAGGCAATATGCACCGTTATATGGTCAATTGTTGACACCTTGAAAATATCGATGAAGACCGCGAGGCCTCTTATCTTGGCTGACTGCAATGATAAAAACATATCGATGCTTCTTTGTCTTAAATTGATAATTGTTTGCGGCACTTGAACACGAAGATGACGCAGATACAACACAATAAAAATATTATAAGGATGCGATATGTGATCAAAGCTTAAAAAGTTATTCGTGGCGGATCCAGGATTCTGTGATATAGGGTCACGCAGTGGTGGATCGAGGATTTCCCAGAGGGGGCAACTCCGGAGGGGGCGGCAGCAGCCTATCATTAGGCCAATTTTCCCCCAAAACGGCATGGAAATGAAGAAATTTTGGGCCGGGATCGCGTACCTCACCCCCTACATCCGCCAATGGGGTGTGTTGTGCAGTAGGAACCCCCAGATTTTATAGATTTTGAGGACAAATGAATTCGCCATTGTGCCACTGAAATTTACTAATTTGAATAAATTACAACGGACTAAATGAAGCTCATATTTCAGTCTTGGCTATAATGTTTAAATGTATTTTTGCAGAGATGCATTCATAATGTACACACTACTGTACTTTTACATAATCCGATAGAGGCAGCACATTCACTTGGAGGGAATATTTTACCTTATATGGAATGCAGATGGCAGCATTGAAATTACGGTATCGTTTTATAGGGACACTACAAAACTATGAACCCGTGATATTGAAAACTTACCACATTTGTTCTCTGCCATATTTGTTCAGAAATGATTTGAATTGCATGTGCGTTTTTGCCCAACTGATAGGAAACAGATGATGAGAGAACATTGTTCTTCACAATGCTACAAAAATGTAATCTTTACATTGAAGAAAATTTATTAACAAATGCTACAGACCAAATTTTGAGTAAGGACTATTTTAGTTTAAATGGTTTAAATGAAAATAGGCTTTCTTGTATCATATTTGTCA
This sequence comes from Haplosyllis leylae, assembly GCA_038406175.1. Lineage (NCBI taxonomy): Eukaryota > Metazoa > Annelida > Polychaeta > Phyllodocida > Syllidae > Haplosyllis > Haplosyllis leylae. The sequence continues at coordinate 5,200 of JBCAUG010166377.1, read as the reverse complement.
AACCATTAAAGTCATAGAAATTTACAAAATAGTATTTAACATGAGGAATGTTAAAGAGGGCAGAGGAAACTTTAAATGCACATAACTACGGATACAGTTTCCCTGGAAACTGTTACACTAACAAAAAAGGGCAAAGAGATACAGATCTATTTTGGGGGAGACGATTGTGCATTTTTCTGGTGTGTAACATGTGCTGTATCCAACTGACTATTGTATCTCCTACATCTATGACACTAATAACATAATATCTCAAATTTGATAGGATATCAAAGCTGGGATACGGATGAAATTTGAGCAATTTGAATTCAGCTGAGCATAAATGGTTTTTGTTCATTGCTTCAATATTTGCAAAACATGGTCCTTGTAGGGTAAATGTGTTGCCAGGCAATTTGTCATTAGTTTTTTATTTGTGTGTATCAAATTATACAAAAGAGCAAAAAGTAGATGAAACCCCGCATCTCAGTGTCTGACGTATTTTAGAAAATTGCCGTCGAAAGTAGACGCTATTAAATGAAACAAAAATATTTTAGAAAAATGATAAAAAAGATGGTTGTTGGTAGAAAATTATGCATTCAGAAGATTACAAATGGTTTGAAATGACACAATGTTCCTTCTGTAAAAGACTTAGCTCTGGTGGGATTGTGGAAATGTTTCTTTTTTCAATTTTATGTTGCTGTTTTTTTTTTTTGGGAAAAGTTGGTGTAATATTCCGTTAGTCCTCCATGTCCTCCATGGGCTGGCGGCCCTTCTTATGGGAAACACTGGAGTCGCCACTGCCCAATGTGAAAACTTTTGAATTTCAGATCTGTTGGAAGCATTTTTTCTCATCAGGTTTCCATTTCAATTACTGATACTAAAATTTCACCCAATTGGGTGAGGGGTGAGGTGCCAAGGGTTTCATCGATCTGGTAAAAATGCAGCATCAGTCGATTGCAAATCAATTTCAGATACAGGGGAGAAAAGCAGAAATGCCTCGTCTTACCCGTTAACATTGAGTATCATCAGCCAACAACCACTTTTCCTCATTAGTGTTCGGAATTTTATTATGATAAAATTGAACCAGCAAAGGGAACAATTTCTGACCAATGTAAAACTATCCCTAACCACCGGAAAAAGCATCGTTAACCTACCTGTCAGAAAGGTTTGTGTAAGTGGGTTTTTTTTTAACCAAACACTGTTTTAATTATTATTGTGTAGGGAATAAAAGAAAATTTGTTTGATCAGGTCATTTTTATTGATCAGTAATTTCTGAAAACTGAGCACAAACTGATTAAAACCAGTTCAAACGGTTTTTATTAATCAGTAATTCCTGACTCTCCTAATGTTACTGTTGCGAAGTCCATTAAGGTCAGTAATTTCTGACACCTTGTCTGAAATTACTGAAGAAAATTTAAATTGCCAGAATTACTGATTGGACATTAGTCTGACCATGTGCTTGTTTTTGTCATTTTTGACCTACCTTTAAATTGAAAACTTGAAATATGACCATGTCACTCAGCTAATATCACTAATATATACAATTTTTATTGCAAAAATTAGTTTTGTAAGGTCACCAGTGCAGGCTGCACCATTAAAAAACTAAAATTCCCACAGACTTAGATGGCAAGCAAAAAGTCAGAAATTACTAATTTCTCTATTTTTGTCATAAATTGATGATGCTCCTTCAGGGTGTTGAAGATGGACTGTTTTCAGTGCTTCATGGCTTGATCGCAGTGACCTCACCGGCAACTCCCAAAAAGTGAAATAATAAAGGAAAAGAAAAAAATTATGTGAAAAATACCCTCCACCTCCACATGTTGTTTACAAGCAGTAACTTTGCAGTTTGAATGTAGGTGCTCAGTCTAATGGTCTTTACGTAGGGTGTGTGGGCCACAGATTACCAGTCATACCTTCCTTCCACTGTCTCCCTAAATCCGCTCAACTCGTCATCCGCAATGGGATTACTCACTGATCCTATTGGCTAAATATTACTAAACATAATCTGAGCTTTGTTGTCGACTAATATATTCCCGTACGCCAGTGATTATTTATCACTCAGTACAAAAAGAAGATACAAGTTTCTGTCAATAATATAATTCTGACAACTATTGACAAACAAAAAAATTACGGAAACATCCAAACTTGAATGTGAACAATAGCAATGAGGTCACACCAGTGGTGGATCTGGGGTGTGATTGATGCATGTCCCCCCGGGCCAAAATTTCTTCATTTTCATGCAGTTTTCATGGAAATTTGGTCAAATAATAAGTTGGTGCCCTCCTCTTGGAAATCCTGGATCCGCTACTGTATACACTCACAAAATAAATTTCGGGAAGAAATCTGCTTTAATATTAAACCATAAGAAATATAATCAAGGTCCGTAGCATATTTTACACCTTAACAAGAAAGTCCTCCTGCGTGAACGCAAGAGGCATACTGACTGCGGCATAACAAACCTGTCCCGGGGGACTTATGTCCCCCAAAAAAAATTTAAAAAAAAAAAAATTGTTAATAAAAATTTTAAAAAAAATTAAAATATTTTTTTGGGGGGTGGGGGTATTCCCCACCCCCAGCTAGGACTGGGTACACCCCCACCCGCATCCCCCAGCCAGGACTGGGTACACCCCTGCCCCTCAGCCAGGACTAGGTACCCCCCCGGCCAGGATTGGGTACCCCCACCACTCCAGGACTGGGTACCCTCCCCCACCCCCCTGCAGCCAGGACTTGGTACCCTTGCCCCCCGCCAGGACTGGGTACCCCTTGTCCAGGACTGGGTACCCCCAAGCCAGGACTGGGTACCCCCACAGCCAGGACTTGGTACCCCCCAGCCAGGACTGGGTACCCCCTGGCCAGATCTGGGTACCCTCCCCCTCAACCAGGACTGGGTACTCCCCCTCCCCCCCTGTGGACTGACAAACACCTGTGAAGCTGTTACCTCCTCTCGTACTACGAACGCGGTCGGTAAAAATTGTGAAAACGTTTGAAAGTGGGAAAATAGGTTCCCTTCGTTCTGCACGGTCTACGAGTAAGTGAATGTCTTAGAACAAGACGCCCAAGCCCCAGAAGTAATCACAGGTGGGTTCATTCTTCAGGTACATACACCTGAAATAGGTTCATATCTCAGAAATGGGGTGACGCTCAGAAGAACAAAAACAGCTTCATACTGGTCCATTCACAGCCACTTTTTTCTCAACCTAAAACTACTGTGATTGCAAATCATGGAGAAAAGGGTAAACAACTCAATCTTGAACCTAATCGCAATCGCAAAAGGCTGGTATGAATGTGTCTATAGGGTACAGTACCAGTTTAAGGTTGAGAAAAGAGGTTCATGTCTGAAAAATATGTCCAGGCCTAAGAAATGGGCCTACGCTTCAAAAGTAGGTCTATGTTTCAAAATTCATTTCATGCTTCCGAAATTGGTTTGTCAAAAAAAATGTATTTATACCACTGAGACATAAACAGAAAAAATCAGTTAGTACCATTTGTCTCTTCAATTACGAAGAAATTTGGTCAAACAGTTTTGAAGCGACAACCTGGAGCGTCAAACTTGTCATGCGTTCATGCGTTCAGCAACGTGATCCGTTGAGCAGATTACTTTAATCTCACCTTTTCTCATGTGTTTGTGACTGTTGCCTTTGTTGGTTACATAATAATATGAATCTGCGGAGGTAAGCTACAAAATCTGTCGAGCAAATCGACAAAATATTGAACTGAGAACGGTGATGGAGCCGAAGCTTGGATGTTCAATTCGGTGAAATCCTTTACCAATCGAGTTTTTCCGTAATACACAAAGTTGGCAATGTTGGCATTCCTGTACTGGCTAAATTTGGAAATAAATCAAATATAGTTTTCAGTCATACCTATTTTATTTCAATGCATCTTGATCATCAGTTTCATTTTGTTTCATTTTGGTTTCAGCTGATAACAATTTTTTTCCATTTTATTTGTTGTATTTGTTTTTTTAAGTTGTACAAAAATGCCAACGTTGCCAACTTTTTGTATTACGGGAAAACTCGAATTGACTTCTTTAAAATGCACCTATCGAGCACCATTCGATCGGACACGGCTTGGGACCATGATATTGTCATCCAGGAGAGCTATGGACAGTTGCGAAACTGTGTTTTTTTCAGGTTTTGGCTCATTTGGCTTCAACAAAATGTGCCTGTGCAATCATCATTTGTCTGTATTCGCTGAGGTTGTTGTCGTGCGCATTGACGCAGTTATCCCTCCAGACAACTATGTTTGGGATGGAAACTTCAAGTTTTGTGGATGGGTTAAATAATTCTGATACAGATGTAGCAATTTGATCTAATTATGAAACATTTTTTTTACATCTTTTAACATCCATACACTTTACATTTAAATAGGGTTAATAATTCAAATTTAGAATTGTAGAAGAATGTGGAAGAGCGCGCAGAATGACGTACATTAAATTTCAGCTTTCACCCCAACAAAAGAAGACCATTCAAACAAATTTATTTGGCAATCATCTTTGTCACATTCATCTTTAATAATTTTCGGAAATTGGTCAAAAGTTGGTCACAGGCTCTCAAAAGAGGAGTACCAAGTATTAGTGAATGAATACTGAGCACAAATAAAAGATGCTTAATGAATAAGTAGATCTATTTAGTATTTAATAATTAAGCCGTATTCAGACCGATCGAAAGCAAAAGAGAAATCGCTTTCACTTTTGCTCCGATCGGTCCATCAGTGATCAAGAAAGCATCGTTACTTTTGCTTTTACTTGGTGTGAATATACCTGTAAAAATCAATGTAGTCCTTCCAAAGCGACATCATTTTTACTTTTGCTTAAGTATAAAGTAGTTAACTAATAAGTACAATATTTGTTTTTCAAATGTGTTTTAATGATTCTCAATACTCATTCACTTAATGTTGAATATTTAGTAGAATAGACTCAATATCACTAAATGCTAGGTAATGACAAATATTAAGTGCAAAGTGCTTAGTACTGTACTAAGTACTGGTAAATGAACATACAATACCAGGTGAGGGAAATTGGTCTCACTTCCACGGGACATATGTTTTTAAAAATATGTCTTACAACTACCCTTAAGCGATTTTTGTGTAGATCCATTTCTTAGCTGACACCACAGAGCCACTAAATTTTAAAAAGTAACCCTGCATGGCAATGGTTTCCAAGCTCTAGAATGACGTCACAACGCCAGAAACTGACGCTAAATTTGTGTACAGAAAATAGCAC
>JBCAUG010166376.1:0-35846 GCA_038406175.1 Haplosyllis leylae | reverse complement strand
AAATATATAAATATAGAATATGTAACTAAATTCTAGTAAATTAGCCACTGTAAATAATTTAATGTTGAATTTAAATCATTTAAATCCAATACAAAGTTGACAATATTGCCAACTTTGTGTGATACGGGAAAACTCGTTTGTACACAGAGATTGGTGAATGCTCAGAAGACCTACATTATTGTGATGGCAATGCTACATGCGATAACACGCCTGGATCTTTTGTTTGCACGTGTAAGACTGGATTCACTGGTAACGGTTTAACATGCGCAGGTACTATAGATGTTCAAATTTCTAGAGTAATAATGATTTGTTGCACTTTTAAAAAATCAATAAACCATTAACGAGTTCCATGCCATGGAGAAAAAGGGAGCAACGAATTTAAAGTAAACATTTGCTTCAATTCTGTTTGCAAAGATATCAATGAATGTGATATGCAACAACATAACTGTGATAGCAATGCAACTTGTTTCAACATACCTGGTTCCTACAATTGCATTTGCAACACAGGTTACTCAGGGAATGGTGATAACTGCACAGGTACGCATCATATGATTCATTTTGCAATACATTGACGAAACGTGAAGTTTCAAGCATCAATTAAGTATCACATTGACAGGACAACAGATATACTTCAAATAAATTTTGAAGATTGATTAAGTTAAAGAAACAACTAAGCCCTAAAGGGAAGTTATCTACATCTAGATAATATTACTCCAGACTAAAGTAAATTTACTGTAACAAAAAAATTAGGAAAGTATCTGTTTGTGTTAACTGTTAAGGCTTTCTATGACTTCCAGATATAGATGAATGTTCAAATGAAGGGAGCTGCCACAGTAATGCAACGTGTACCAATACACATGGATCTTTCTTTTGCGCGTGCAAGAAAGGATACACTGGTGACGGTGAATCGTGTGCAGGTAAACTTGTGGAAATTAACCCTAGTCCCATTGCAATGCGATACTGCTGTGTACTAATTAACTGAAATCCAGCACTGGTATGCGATGAAAATTATCAGTTGCTTTTCTTTTTTACTTAAGACACAGATGAATGTTCACTGGGAACGGACAATTGCAGCAGCAATTCAACTTGTCATAACACAAATGGCTTTTTTGTTTGTACTTGCAACACGGGGTTTTCTGGAGATGGTATATCTTGTTTGGGTAGGTATCACTATTGAACAGGAATTAAAAGACAATTTTGAGGAACAAAATACCATACAGTTTCAAATAGACACTTTGATTCATTGATTGAAACCAGGTTTCATATGCATAACTTGCAGACTTTGATGAATGCTCAGATGTGGCAAAGAATAACTGTCATGAGAATTCAACATGTATGAACATCCCCGGGTCCTTCGCGTGCGTTTGTCAGGACGGTTTCACTGGCAATGGTGCACTCTGCACAGGTGTGACAGAAAAAAAAAATCAAATCTTTGCCAAAGCACATCCAAAGATTGGAACTATGTAGGAGCAACCGTTACAATCAGTCCAAAACAAAATACCAGTACACTGCAATCGCTTAATTAAGTACAGTCCATCCTTTGAAGCACACAGTACTTGGGCCTTGCCTGTTAATTGAGGCTATTAGTTTGTAGACCCATTGCTGGATATTTTATATGAGGTTGAAAAAAACATTTGATGCCTTTCTAATCCATATAATTGCCCTGACCGCAATCTATTAGATTCACATTAAACAGAATTTAAAAAATTATTTCCAGATATTAATGAGTGTGTATTGGGAATAAACACTTGTGACAGCAATGCAACATGTGCAAATACGAATGGTTCCTTTATTTGCATATGTAACTCAGGCTATTCTGGAGATGGAGAACTTTGTGCAGGTATTTGTAATACGAGAATTATACTTCATGTATCAAAGTAAGATAAACGTTTCACCATTGTGCTGGGGAAAAAATGCAGGTAATGGTTAACTCTTTGGGATTCCAAGCACACTAATCAACACTTTCATACCTTCGGACACTTAAATGGCTCTAGCTCCCTTAATATTTATTGTAGAGATCTCTGAAAGCCACCATTCAGCTCATAACTAAATTCTACACACTTTTAATTTAAAAATTCTGGGCTGCATATAAAATTGGTGGGTTGCCAACTCCAGAAAAGAGCATCTTTGATGCTCTTTCCCCTAGAGGGGTAGACAAATGGGTATTTGAAGGAGAATGCTGCCTTTTCTTTTCCACCCAGCTGTCCTCTGCTGTATGCACTGGTAACACATTACAAGTGGTCATTATCTGGGAGACTCAGGTATTTGTGACTTGGTAACTAACTGAGTAGCTGGCATCCAAAGATGCCCGGAAGTCACTCAATAACCCATTTTTCTCACTGTGGCTTTGGGTATAAAGTGACCCCTATCCCAGCAACTACACCAAGGGACTCAAGCACCCTTGGTATGCAAGAGGCATGTACTAAGACTAGATAGCACTTCTAATGATTAAATAATTACACATTCAACATATAGTCATAAAGCCAGATTCATAGCCACCCTCATAGCTATCTCCAAAATGACCATTTTGTTCAATGTCAGGACTGCGAAAGAGTTAATGGAAAAAAATTGACTTTTGCAGACTTAGATGAATGTTCGCTTGGAACAGGTAATTGCGACAGTAATGCAACTTGTTCCAACACACCTGGCTCCTTCGATTGTACTTGCAACCCAGGCTATTCCGGCAATGGTGAAAGTTGCTCTGGTAAACGTGAATTTTTTTTGTTTAAAATCAATTAAATTATAAATATCGGGAAAGTAATATCAAAGACTTAATAACGTCTCTGTGCATTAAAAGACTGAAGTAGCAAAAATATTTAGATCTATATTATTTAAATACAGAAGATAACCGGATTCATTTTTTTAGATATCAATGAGTGCTCAGAGGGGGAAGATGATTGTCACAGCAACGCCACCTGTACTAATTCCCAAGGGTCCTTCGCTTGCACATGTGAGAAAGGCTATTCTGGCGACGGTCAAACGTGTACTGGTGAGTACTGGTAAATATCCACGAAAATAAAAAAATCGTGTAGAATTACCTTGAAACAGATCAGTATTGAATTACCTTGTCTGTATTTATACTTTCGTTGATCTCATGATTATTTGGATACGTCCGCATTTCTAGGGTGGTGGGCTCAAATTAATGATTACGAAAGACCACTTGAATGTCTGTGTAATATACACTAAGCCATTGGTCTCTTTGTTTCCTAATTTTCCCACAAATATTGATGTTCCAAGTGCATTTATTTAGTTCACTGAATTTGATAATTGGGTACTTCCTTATTTCAGAAATCAACGAATGTGATCCGATGCCATGTTTGAATGGAGCAACTTGCACAGATCTTCTCACTGACTACAGATGCATCTGCGTTCCAGGCTTCAACGGAACAAATTGTGAAAACAGTATGCCTCAATTAATGGATTAATCATTTAGTTTGATTTTGATTTTCTACTCCATTGTTCTTTTTGTATAAGAGCAAATTTAACTTTTTAAAAACAGTTCAACCTCTGAAGAAATAGTTTATTCTGATTTGGTATGTTTTCTAGACATCGACGATTGTGCAAACACTCCATGTCAAAACAACGGAACCTGTTCCGATGGTGTTGGTACATATACCTGTGGATGTTTGCTTGGATATGGAGGCACAAACTGTGAAAGCGGTAAGCAAAATCCGGTGTGGAATGCAATGCATACTGGTGTAATAAGTTTAGATTAGGAAAGTAGAGGTGATGCTCACGATACAGCGTCATGTATTCAAAAGTTTCAAAATAAAGATCAAATGTACGGATCATAAATAAAAACGTTCATATAATTGAATATTCCCATGCACTCGTCTCGTATTTAATTGCACAGTGGAAATATTCTTTGGTTTCAGCGAGTGGTCCTTATGACTTGAAGTGTCAAATAGATTAGTTCGAAAAAATTGCATCCTATTTATGCGAAGTTCTTATGTTTACCTTATTTCTTGAGAAATAACCAACTTAGCTCTCTGAATAACCACTTAACAGTCTGAGCACCAATTATCTTATGTCTAGCAGCTAAGTCTTGTCAATGATATCTGGGTTTCCAAAATTTATGCTTTTGATGATGTAATCTTTCTATCCAGCGGTAGAGAATTGTTTGCTTAAGCCTTGTCAGAATGGTGCTACGTGTGTGAATGGAACAGGAAGTGTCCCCTACAACTGCACCTGTGTAGAAGGATGGGGAGGCCCGAACTGTGATATCGGTATCTTTTATCATTTTCTCAATTTCAATTAAATCTGTTCAAGACCCTATGCAAACCGAGCGAGAGCGTTACCGCTTGAAAAATCGGTATGGGACCCATTTGCAGGCGGCATCATTTGGTGTGAATGGTGCAATTGAAATCAATGTATTCCATTCCAAGCGTTGCTGCTGGTAACAACCCTCTCGCTCGGTGTAAATAGGCCCTTAATCAAATGATGGTGCTGAAAATATGTTAATTTTTAATTTTTTTAAAAAATGTTTTTGTTAATAAAGTTTTTATTTTGTAATCCAGATATTGATGAATGTGAATCTGTGCCCTGCCAGCATGATGGATCTTGTGCGGATAATCTCAATCAATATGTGTGTAACTGCGCCGCTGGATACACAGGAACAGCGTGTGAATCAGGTACTGGGACGTTTATGTCTTCCTCGAGTTCAAAGAATCTTGAAATAATTGAAAATCTGTGAACATTTTGCAGACATAAGATATTTGGTTCTACGTAGAAATATATACTTTGAAAACTCTTACTTGTTAACAGAATAAATTCCAAGTCTTCTTTCTTCTAGATTTTGATGAATGTAGTTCAGATCCCTGCTTAAATGGCGCCACATGTGAAGATGACCTGAACGGATACAATTGTACTTGCGCCTCAGGATACACTGGTGTGATTTGTGATGAAGGTGTGTGTGTGTTGTGACTCTTTAAAACACGTCAAACGTGTAAAACAAATAAAATTTCTCTTTTAATAGGTATTATTAAAAACAGATAGTGTTTGTGAATACCTTAAGCCCGCAAGCATGCCTTTTAGTCCCTACATGGTCTTAATTCCTCCACAAAATATCCCAAGGTTTCAACTGATGCACGTATTAGAACATTGAATGACAGGCTCACAAAGTTGAAAGCTTAAAGGGGAAAAGCCTCAAGTATCTGGTGACTCAGTACCCAGAAAATATATATTTGGCGCTACGGAGATACAACCGGCAAGATAAAAGTCACGCCTTTGTTCAGAAAGTCCAGGGGGTGAATACAAAGCTCTGATTCTGACCGATAAGGCGAATCTACGAGTCACCAAAAATATAGCCAGAGCGGTAACTGAAATCCAACCTGTTAACGGATACTACAAAGAAAATAACATGCGTAAAAATCAAGATGTGTAACTTGTGTTTGTACCTATCACACATTTACTGTAGCTGCATATTTCAGTTATTTTGTGGTCTACTTGGCAGATGTTGATGATTGCGTTCCTGATCAGTGTCAGAATGGAGGAATGTGCATGGATACAGGACGAAATAGTTTTGAGTGTAACTGCACTAGTACCGGATACGAAGGCAATGTCTGCGCTGATGGTAAGTCATGCACATTGCACAGATAAAACTTTGGAAAGTTTTTATCTTCAATGAAACTCATTTCTAAATTTATGAAACGTGGTAAAGCATTATTTGATTTACATTTTATCACTTTTATGTGTTCACATCAACATTGATAATCCTCATCTATTTTAGACGTTGACGAATGCAGCTTACAAGGATGCAAGGCTAATGCAGAATGTAGCAACTTTAATGGTGGCTACAATTGTGAGTGTAGCGCAGGTTACAAGAATAATTCTGCAGGTGGACCTAAAACCTTCGATTGCGTCAGTGAGTGGATTTGTTTGTTCAAAGGGAAGAGATTTAACTTTGTTTCATGTAAGCATGCAGTTACTGAATTCCGCAGAATATTGAAAGCTACAATAAATTTTTCAGACATCAACGAGTGTGACGAGGTGGCAGGCGCCTGTGGTGAGAATACTTCCTGTACGGATCTGGTTGGAAACCCCACGCATACATGTTCCTGTCTACCAGGCAGTGAACAGCGGTCTTCCGGGGATGCTTACACAACTGGATGTGCTGGTAAGATCCGACCAGAGATGCAAAATAAAGTGAAATCACAAAATACAATAACGGATCGAGTTGGAAGGCGAATCCACCACAAAGGAATCAGTGCTTCTTGTACATGGTGACTGATCTCCTCCTTGTCAAGTCAGATTGCCAAACATACTATTAACATTTCATTTTGATGTTTCAGACGTAGATGAATGCACATCTAGTCCATGTATGAACAATGCGACGTGTAATAATCTGAACAACAGTTTTAGCTGCAACTGCGTCGATGGTTTCGTCGGAAAACTATGTGAAACGAGTAAGAAAGAAACTGATAAATTCAGTTAGTTCTAATTGAAATACTTTGTAAGGAAGGATTTTGTTGATGTTCCAAGGGGTATGAGAATTTCTTCCTGTCAACCCAGAAAGCTAAGCACTCTGGGATTTAGGACATTTCATTGTAGTGTGAAAACTTCCACTTGATATCATGTAAGCCAATTTGTCCTGGTCCCGGTACAGGCCCCACTCAAGATCTGTCTGAATCAGCCATTAGGACATTTTCATTTCTTTGCAGTTCAACATACCGTGTATTAGATTTCGATTTAGTAACATTTATGCGAAAAGAAAGTTTTCGGTAATCTAATAGAATGTATATACTATTTGCTGACATTAACTGACAGTTTTACATTGTTCAAACTCCACGTGGTTTGTTTGTTTGACGATAGATGTGGACGAATGCGTGGGTAACCCTTGTGAAAACGGTGGAACCTGCGATGACGGTGTTAACAGCTTCATTTGCAGATGCATCACAGGATTCGAGGGAACTACTTGCGAAACTGGTATGATTCTTGAATTTTTTGGTCAGTTCCTAACTGTAGTACCTTCCGAGTTAAATTCTTTCTTAAGTAAAGTCTGAGTTCTACAAAACCTGAACTGAACAGTACTGACGACTTTTTTAACAATGTATCTGTGAGAGCTTTTGTGTCAACCTGGCAGGTTCCTCTAATAATCCCTTTCCATCCTGACATTTCCACATCAGAGTAATCACAGTTGTCTTGATATTATATCGGTTATGAAACTGTAGTTATTTTTAATGTCTTTCTTTGAATACATTTCCCAAGTACCAATTCCAAATACGAATGTTAGGAATGTGCAGGACGATTATGCTAAAAAATTAACTCAATTAGATGATCTGTTCTTGGATTCAGATTATTTGGTAATTAGTTTAAACTGTTAAAGAGAGGGCAGCAAACAACATGTAACGGAATATTGCAACTTGTAGATATTAATGATTGCGCATCGGTGGATTGCAACAACGGCACATGTATTGACCAAGTGAACGGTTATCAGTGCAATTGCGACAGCGGATATGTAGGGACTCATTGTGAAACAGGTGGGGAAAATAAGAGTCTGTTTATGAATTACTACTGCCTTTATCGCAGGGTAAATGTAAATAATTTTATCTCAATTTTTGTCAGCAATAACTAGTCAGGATCCATGCGCCAACAACCCATCACCCTGTTCCAACGGTGCAACGTGTATGAATGTTACCCTGGCGAACAATTTAACTTCCTACAGTTGCAGTTGTGCCCCTGGATTCACCGGATCGGCATGCACAGTCGGTATGTGTCATGAATTTAAATTGTTTCGTTGATTAACTTGATGATTTAACTTTCCAGAGAAAGTCGTGCACCTGGTGTCCAATTCTGGACTCAATATCTTCCATATTGTAGATGTGGATGATTGCGAACCCACGCCTTGTGAAAACAGAGGATTCTGCACGGATACTGGAACGAACAGCTTTACGTGCGATTGCAGTGGAACGGGATTTGAAGGAGAAAACTGCTCTATTAGTAAGTGTTCGCACGCTTGAAAGGTTCTGTAATGTTTGATAATCAGGAACCGACGCGTGCAGAATATCACAGCAGAAAACTTGCTTCTTAATAGTCAAGGTGCTAAATAGGTGTGACACTCAAAAGGTGAATATCATTATGCTACAGCAAACAAGGATGCAGGTAACATACAATTCCACAAGAAGGAAGATCAGGGACTAATAATTTGGTACCTTCAGCAGTGTAAATAGCAAATTGGCACATATAGATATGGAATGAGATTTTTGCTTGTATTTTGCAGATGTCAACGAGTGCACAACATCTGGGTTGTGTCAAGGTAATTCTCACTGCGTTGATATACCTGGATCTTACAACTGCACATGCGACACGGGTTACCAGGCAGACTCACGAGATCCAAGGGGAGGTGGTTCTACGTATCCCTGTCAAAGTAAGTTTCATAATTTTTATTCCAATCAAATTTTACAGATTTTTTCAAAGTATCTTGCAATTCAAGCATCTACGAAGATGACTACATAATTACAATGTGTCATAATTATCTAAGGTATTACAACCCTTGTATTAAGTAATCTGATTAACGTTTGTGCTTCTTTACTGCAAACTTTTGTGCTTTTTTACTGCGACATTTCCCTTTTATAATGTTGTGTTTTTATGTCTTTGCAGATGTTAATGAATGTTTGAAAAACCTCTGTGGGAACAATGCTGAATGCACAGATGACGTTGGGTCTTACACTTGCTCATGCAGACTGGGGTATCAAACATTAAATGCTAACGATGAATACACCATTGGCTGCGGTGGTAAATATTTCATTTGATGATCCTTTTTTGTTCATTCCTTAGAATGTCAACTCTGAAAGACGACAAGGCGAATCCAATAACAGATACATTTTGAAATGTTCCATGGAGTATTGACCAACGATTTGCCTTTTGTTAGACATAGATGAATGCAGCGCTGCACCTTGCCAAAATGGAGCCACTTGTTACAATGGTCGGAACGAATACAATTGCACCTGTGCTCCAGGATACACGGGCGCCAATTGCGATGTGGGTAAGTTTGCCCACCTCAGATGGTGAGAATATTCGATTCATTCCAATTCCATCTGACTAAATATTTTAATGTCATCAAGGGTTCGTAAAAGACTTTAACATATATTTCAAAATATTTTGACGTATTTACTGATGTTATTATATTATTTACTAAAACTTTTGAGTTTAAATTTATCAATATTGTGTTGAAATGATCTCTCCTTGTCGGCGAATAAATAAACCACTTTGTTTCTTGTGATCTTGCTTGATGCTCGGTTCACCGGGTGTTCCTTTTATAGGATAACTTTGATCCAATGGCAATTGCTACATTACCTGTTTCAGAGATAAATGAATGCAACAGCTCACCTTGCCAAAATGGTGCAACATGCTTCAACCAAGTCGATGCATACAGCTGTGGCTGTGTTCCTGGGTATAACGGAACAAACTGCGATATTGGTACGTGAATTTTTTTGAATCTTCATATCGATTAGGGATTCCAAAGCCCAGACTTCAACATCCAATTTCAAAGACGGGGTTATATTGAAAATCTGAAGTAAATCCCACCTTCAGCCCCACCAGTGACAACAACCATACAGCTACGCGATGAGTTTTATTCTATTTTTTTATTTTTGAAAATATTGTTTCACATACATTATCAGATATTGATGAATGTGATTCTACACCATGCAACAACGGTGGAACCTGCGTCAACCAAGTCAACTCATACCAGTGTCTTTGTGGTGAAGGATTTATGGGTACAGACTGTGAAACATGTACGTTTTATCATTAGAATATGCACACTGTGTAGGCAATACTGTTAATACTTTTTTTCCGTGTCGTTTTCTCTATGTGTTTAAGAAGTAAGACGTTTTCATTGTTACTTCTTGACACAATGTTACAGATTGTGACCTCCATTTTGGCGTTCAATTTCGAAGTTTATTTAACAATTCTTTGTTTATCGCTAAATCAAGCCACAGTGAAATCCAATATACTTTGCAAAATTGTCGAAATCTCAGTTTACCAGATAGTCTTTCTTAGCTTTAACCCTTTATGAAAGCCGGTGATATCTCACACGTTACCCCTATTTGCAGCTATTGATTCACAAGATCCTTGTTCCACAAGTCCTTGTGAAAACGGAGCAACCTGCAATCAGTATGCTACTGGAAACGGCACCGTGTACAATTGTACCTGTGCCCCGGGATGGACTAGTACACATTGTGATTTGGGTAGGTCTATTCTGAAATCTTATTAACATTCGAGGTCAAAGTAAACGTTCACTTTCTGATCAAACATTTGTTTTACTTCCAGATATCAACGAATGTTCTTCGTCCCCTTGTCAGAACGGAGCTACATGTCTAAACCAAGAAGCAGCCTACAGCTGTTCGTGTGTTCCAGGCTACATTGGCGTTAACTGTGAAACAGGTGAGAACATTTGTGGACTTTATGCTTGACAAATTCATTGGCAATATATTTCAGCAACAACTGAATCAAGACGGATTTACAGAATAAATTCAAAATGTTTTCAAACATTTCGCCTCCTTAACATTTTTTTTGTGGTCATAATTTTTACAGAAAAAGACGAGTGTGCTTCGAATCCCTGCGCGAATGGTAATTGCCAGAACTTGTTGAACGAGTTTTCATGTGCGTGCAATGCTGGCTACACGGGAACGACCTGTGGAATAAGTAAGTATGCGCGAAACAACACCTTAACGGCAGTACAAACAGTTGCCTCATGAAAATCACCAGCATCCACCTGTTCAACATTCATTTGTGCAGCCACGAATATAATACACACCATTGAAAATACTGCAGCAGCATTGAAAACATAAATGTTTAAAAGCAGATAGAAATCTTTCACCACGTCTCCTTTCTCTGAAATTGGCTCATTTAATCGCAGACGAGTGATCTCTCAATAGCTTCACTTTACGTCGAGATATTTTCATTCCTTTCATTGCTAGATATTAACGAATGCGCATCTAATCCGTGTGTAAACGCAGGAACATGCAGTGATCAGGTTAATGCCTTCAGTTGCCAGTGTTCACCTGGATATACCGGAAATAGGTGCCAGACAGGTACTTCAGATTTCAGATATTTCGGGGAAAACAAATGGGTTTACGCTTTGGTGTAATGTAAAACAGACCATATAATTTCTGGTCTAACTTTATTTGGCAATAAGGAAATAGCATAAATATCTGTTTGAAAGCGCTTCAACTAGTCTTGCTAGATTTAGTTGTTCTCTCAAACAATCTATCACACGTTACTCGTATTACTTGCAGATATAAATGAGTGTGATTCTGTACCTTGTATGAACGACGGTAGTTGTACTGACGGAGTGCACTCTTTCGAATGCAGCTGTTCGCTCGGCTACATGGGTACCACATGCGAAACTGGTAAATTAATGAGACCTTCGACTGGGGAAATGTTTTTTGGTTTTCCTGCCAAGTACAGGAACTGCGCCTTTCGTACAATATATTTACCTCTATTTTTAGCAATTGATGGAGCAAATCCATGCGCAGGCAGTCCGTGTTTGAATGGCGGTACTTGTAGTCAGTATGGCTCTGGTGAAAACACTACCTACAACTGCACATGCGCTACAGGATGGTCAGGCCCTCATTGTGACGTTGGTGAATAAATTCTAAAATTATATTTGGCACTGTTTTTGTTAAATTGCCTTGGATAAAGACAAATATTAAAACAGGAATTTAAATGGAAGCCAGTTATTTGTAGTAGTACAAACACAAGCTTGTCTTGCACATTCCAGATATTGATGAATGTGCATCTAATCCTTGCATGAATGGGGGAACTTGTGAGCAACCTCATGCTGGAAATTATTCTTGTCGATGTGATGGCACTGGGTATCAAGGCGACGCCTGTCAAACAAGTAAGGAACTTTCCAGGAACTCTCTAGTAATCATGACTTCGAGAATTTTTTCACGATACAAGCCCTTCATACCAAAAACATCAAATTTAGCTTGCTTGTAAATTGGTAGTAGGTAACGGGTTCCATAAAATAGAGAAACAGGAATCAACTCACTCTGCAAAGAGCGCACATAATAATATATTTATAAAATATTTCTGCGGGATACGTTCCCTAAAGGATACCTTTTATCATGGTGTACAATATTAAAAATTATTTCTTTCTGGTTTTGAAACTAATGTACATTTGCCAGATATTGATGAATGCACATCCACTTCAAACCCCCACAACTGTGACGAAAGTCCTAGAGCTACCTGTACAGACAGACCTGGGTCCTTCAGCTGCATGTGCAGTGCGCCCTACTTTGGTGCTGGAACCGCCGGCACCTGCAAACGTATGAAATTGCAGTTGTTTTCTATTTACTTAATTTGGCTGGTAACAATCAATATATTTCCAAACGGCAGCTGAAATATAATTGCTCTAACTTCATTTGTAGAGGATCTGCTACTCTGGGACGATTACCTCATGGGTTCTCCGACAGCAGGAATAATTGGGCCCATTACCCCAGTGTCGGACATTCCTTTTGGGACAGATGAATTCGCAAAATCTTTCTATGTAAGTGTATTCATGCTACTTGATTTCAAAATTTACACATGTATCTTAAAAATAACCCGTATTTATCTGTATTGCTTAATACAGGTTGGACACGGTTAATTCGAACACGGTTAATACGAAGTTCCACTTAATTCAAATTTTTTTTACCACACACTGTCTTATCAGTTAATGCTAAAATGCACTGTTAATTCGAATTCCACCTATTTCGAAGCAAAACCTTGCCGACGAATCAGTTCGAATTAACCGTGCCTGACCTGTAATGTCAATTAAACGAAGCGAAGGATGTTCCATCTGGTGGCTCGTAGCTTCGGACAAGGATTGCATTTAAAGAGGCAATCTATCCGTATGAGTATTGAGGAGTTACTAGCCTAATTTTCTTCCAAGGCTTTCAAATATCTGATTCCATACCTCTGAAATGTATTTTCCCTGAAACATGTGATCAAATAACCACAATCAAAGCAACAAGGTGGCTTATTAAAGAAACACCAATAATTATTGGTGGTTGCTCGGTTCGAAGGTTGGCAACAAATGTTTCATCTGTTAATGCATAATTTCAGAAAGTATGGGTATGGGCGTCTTTCAACTAAACCTTTTTTTATTTTCCCTTAACTAATGAATCTTTCTCATTTTAAGTATTTATTTCCCAACATAAGAATCCAGGAATATTACTGAATGACAGCGTAGTACTTATTGATACTTTTGTTAGTTCTTCCAATCAGTCGTTTTTTAATTTGGTAAAAATATCTGTGAAAACACAAATGACGGTACTGGTAGGTCTACGAGACTATTCCGTAGACTCTCATAAGTTATTGTAACTTGAAGGTTTCTAATGGTGTAATAACGGCGACCACAATAACTGCTGGCAGTGCGTCAGAGAGTCTTTACACACCAAAATCGTATTCAAATCCAACAGGTATGTGTGGCTTCAAATACCTAATAATGATTTGCTAATTTCTTAATGCTTTGCTGGAAGCAAGAACAGTTATTTGAATGGCAGCAGCTGATATTTATTCAACGCCTGAATTGTGGTTCATAACGCTTTTCGTTGAAAATACGTTGACCTGTTATCTTTGCCAGTGCATTATATTTTGTTTTTTAGATCCTGAAATTGTTAGTCAGAATATGGCAAATAATGAAGTGGCAGTAATTTTTCCATATTGGATCCAGTCTACGACACCAACGGTAAGACATAAAAGAAATACATGGTGAAATCTATTTAAAAAATAATCAAGCCATGATGAAATATGTTCGTGAATTTTGTTTGTGGATGCTCAAATGAGGGATAATAGAAATATACAATTCAGGATTATGAATACAGGAATAAAATATTCTCCTTGAAATCGGAAAGCTATTTGCTTCGTAGGCGTCAGCTGGCATATACGTGAATTCGTTTGCAAAAGGGGAGAGCTCGACTAGAAACGCACTTTTGTCCGCCGTTGCTGATGAGATAGAAGAAAGATTCGATGTCAGTCTCGAGCCGGAGTGGGCCCTGATTGTTACCCAACACAATGCGCCTTGCAGTCAGGATTCATCACAGGTAAAACATACAGTCGTATGTGACCACATCCGTCAGTCTTTCTTTGGAGGCCTAAGGATTGCCATATTTTTTGCATTGTCATTTGTCACATCAATACGTTGCAACTCTACTAATCTTCACTACAAGTCTAAAAAAATAAGGTCAGGTACAGGATAGTGCGGGCGTTTAGAGATAAAGTTAAATATTTCTTCGATATTTGAAAATGTTCCAAGAACTCATTTTTAAGATTATAGATACCCCAAGTTTAAAATCTCTCGTTAAAAATATGTTCAACGACTTTCACCATGCTTTCAATTTCAGACGGTAACTCTTCAGACAATTCTTGTAACAGACCTCAGGAACACGTACACGTTGACGGTGTTCCAGGACAGAGAAATGAACTGCAGGTACAATTTGGGTACAAACAACGGTGATCTCTCTACTTTACCAGTTGTCAGTGGCTACACGACTGGGAGCAGCTTTGTTACCAAGAAGCATCCCAGTTCACTGCTAAGCGCCACGGACTTACAGGTCACAAGTAGACAGAGCCAAATTCAGCAACCCGATGCGTACTCAGAACAGGACGTGTATGGATCAGGATCTACAAAGGACGCATTCTATTTTTACGCCATTACCAACAACAGTGACAGCTTCCAACATCATGGAATTTTCTGTCGCAACTGGGTTGCCGATGACATCAATGCTAATTCTACTTATGGTATCCCTGAAATTGACGTAGATGATGCTAAGCTGTGCCCAATAGATGCTTCCATGGCTGAGGGACTGTCAGGAGGTGATCGATACGAACAATTCTACCCGGCATCTTCAGCCGATACGGATCCTGTCAAGTGTTACCGTTATGTTGCTGCTACGGGCCCAAATACAGCGGATTCCGGAGTGCAGTTTGTTCGAGCTTGCTGCTATCATAATTCAACAGGGTACTTTTTTGCAATAAGTCATTTTTGAAAATTTAAGCTCATGGTATAACAACAAACGTTTACTGCAGTGTTTCAGAATTGCTCTAAACGGTTACAAAGTGAAGAGGTTCAAGTTATCAATAATTTCTTCAGAATAATCAAAATAAATTCCATTGGAATTTGCTCAGGAAATTAAAGACAATACCCCTTAAGTTCCAAACACCCCTTTGATACCACTGTTTTCTTTCAAGAAGCAAGGATAATATTTAGGTAGGCATATTACAAACAAGATGTTGCAGCCGTTGATTAATTTAATTCTCATCAAACGCAGAGCACTAATAACTGATCCAAGAACAGCTAACTGCAGAAATATTTATCGAAGATACAACGACAGTAGATTGGCTATCGATCAGGCGGCATGCATGATGTGTTGCTCACTGAATAGTATTGAAAACCTCGGTGGTTCAGCCGGTGATTGTGACAGTTTCCTGGACAGAAGACCAGTGGGCTCCTCGGAATTGGTCGTTCCTCAAGTGACAGGTACTTTACTTTCTCCCGATTCAAACTAATCTTGGATTGAAAGCAAATGAAGCAACATATATGGCTGAGCAGACAAAAGAATTCCTGTTTTCAGTCTCACAGCGATAATAAAAACATTTTTCTTGCAGCCGAGTTACTGGGAGATCCACACATTACAACATTAGACGGGTACCTTGTAACTTTCAACGGAATAGGAGAGTACATTTTGTTGACATCCAATGAGTTTGTTTTCCAAGGACGAATGGAACAAGTAACTATCAATGGGGAGAAAAAAGATGCCTCCTACATTACTGTTTTAGCAGCAAGACAGTTGAATCCAGATAGTGGAATTGTTCAAATGCAGGCAACAAACACAAGTGAACTAGGTAAGATATTTCGTTGTACCTGGAAGAAAAATAACATTTGATCATTTCCCAATGTAATCATGAACAAATAATGAAAGTTATCATTATCCAAGTGGACACATCAACACGTAGACGTGAAACAGGAGAACAACTTGGGCAAATAGGACACATTTGAAATATTTTAAAATTAGGCAAATTTGCTGCTGAAAAAGTTAATACATCTTTTTGAATATTGGATTTCGCAGTGTTTCGAATTCGTATTCATCAATTTTCCTGACCATCGCCCCTCCCCAGTCCCCAGATAGCCAGATCAGACAAATGCTCAGTTTCGATTTATTTGTTACGTAGAAATATCGGTCGATGGTACTGTGGTGACGCCGACAGAAGCCGCGGCGTACGATGACGCTCGGCTCAGGATTATATTATTCCAACAAGCAAGTCTAACGTGGTACAAGACATACTTCAAGAATGCCGATCTATCTTTGCTCTCAGCCTGGTCTAAGAGTGGTATCAAATACGCTGTCAGCATGCCAGAAAATACTCCTATCAATTTCCGCGGTGAGGCTTACAGCAATATCATCTCAATTGTTTCCAAGATTTAGTTGAATTCGACGAGATAAGATTACTTTTTTCAATTTAATGTACACAGGTATGATGGGGGTGAACGACAAAAACAAAAATAATGACGTACAACTTACCAACGGAGAAGTGGTGGATCTGACTGAGGATGCGGGTCTTCAAGACAGAATTCATGCATGGGGAGAAAACTGTAAGTACACGTCTTCTTGTAGTAGCATTTCTGGGAGAGTGTTAAAAGTTTCATGTTGTGACATTATGCAACGTTCAGAGATAAATTACGCAAGAAATGCTATCAACTGTCGCCTCATAGTTGCACGGGTTCAAAGGAGATTGGCGGACACAAAGACGTATAATTTAAAGCTTAAAACAGAATCACCTGCTGCCCGAAAGATGCGATGAACTCGCAAACCAAACAAATCTTTGATATTTACCGCCCGCGTACGTAGTACGATGGGAAGTTATGTTTTCACAAGCGTGTGTCTGTTAAACAGGAGGGGGGGGGGTACTCAGATCATACACATAGCCAGGGATCTGTCTGGGGGGGGTACTCAGGCCCACAGCCAGGGGGTACTCAGCCAGGGAGGGGGGTTACTCAGCCAAGGGGTACTCAGCCAAGGGGGGTACTCAGCCAAGGGGGTACTCAGAGCCTGGGTACCCCCCCCCCCGGGATAGGTTTACTACGCGGTGGGCGGTATGCCTCTTGCATTGACGCAGGATGACTTTCTTGTTTAATGTGATTTAACATAAATAACGTGAGCCAATTGTGAAGAATAATTCTTCTATCAATTTCTTTTAATTGACAGGGACGAACAGTGAATCGGATTCACTGTTCAGCTACACTGCGGACAGACCTTGGTCATCCTACCGCAACACAAGCTTCGTGCCAATAAAATACAGCAGCAATCTAACCGAACTTTTCCCGGACGAAACGCTAAGACAACAGGCTATCAGCGCCTGCTTTAATGGAGGCATTACAGACCCCAACCCAGAAGATAGGAGAGAATGCTACTATGACTTCAGAGTGACTCTTGATACATCTTTTGCCGCAGACACTATTGCAGCCACAGCACAGTTGTTGGAGTATGCTGCAATACTGGGTAAGAAAACTCATTTAAACTCGTCGCCTTGTTCATATATGACGGGTGAAAGGGATTATAGGATAGGTATAGTTCCAGGTTTTTTGCTTATGATCAAGTTTTACTGTATCACTTGGCAGTGTAACCAGCTAGCTTGTAAAGCTACTTTCTACCATTTAATTTAGCATTTTTGGCGTAGCATTCAGAAAATTAAAAATAATTTTACTCTCACAGAGACAGAACAGCACCTGAATTAGAATTGAATTTATTCCATCACAAATTACATGAAGTACAATGAACTCGCAACAACATTTTAAAGCAAATAAATGTAAGACCTAGGTCTGGTCTGAAATATATGCAATTGCTTGCTGATGTTCCCCGCCGGGGGTGTTGATTGCCTAGACTGCTATTAGCCTTTCCTGCACTTTTCGCTCAATCTTCCACTGATCAAAACGCAGTTTTGATTCCCCAAGAAAAGAAAGGAAAATTAATGATACGATGTCTAGACTGCGTATGGCTGAAAAACATTATAGTACAATGGAGAATGCAACGGTAACATAATTGTCACGTAAAATTATAGTATTGATAGATAGATAGATAGATTACACTGTACAAGAGTATACCAAACAATAACATGGATTAAATATGCGTTAAGTGGAATACATGAATAATTGAATTTTTGTTGGTTTGTTTTGTTTACTGAGTCTTTAATAATGTCGGTAAAAAGTCTTTTGCTTATTGTTGTGCCGCTTTTTCTGTCTTTGGTCTCGACGTCTGCTGTACTGGTTAATGTTGAACCTCACTGGGTTGATGGGTTTGGTCGGATGAGTTTTCTCCCCTCCGGGTGCTAACGAAATTTTCTTCTGGTCATACAGGTGCAGTTGTCGGTCTATTTCTAGCCAGAAGCAGACCTTGCCCATACCATTCAACATATTGCAACTGTTGAAATGGGCTGTATCTTCAACCGCAGGGTTGACATCCAAAACAAATTGATTATCCTTATCCTGCAATATTTCATGGAGCAGTTGATTGAATTTGAATTCGACACTGCCTTTACCGTGAAGATCCAGACATGTGATCCAAACAAATTTTGGCTCGTATGGGGCAACCACACCAGGTTTTTTGTCCATCAAAAAATCGCTAGAGATTTTGGTTGCTAACCAGTTAATTGCTGCTTTGATGGGTTGTCTGAAACCAGCTTCATATTTAGCAATGTGGTTGATTATGTCGTCATCCGGTATCATCAAAATGAACCTGGGAAGTTTCTGATGGTCATTGAAAGCCTTGATGAGGGCATTGTAGATCCTTGTAAGAGTGTTTTCCAATTGTGAGAGGGGATTCGCAGCAAAACATGAGACATTGTAGGATTGGTATATGTAAGGTATTTCCTTGTTTGCCACCGCTGCTTTGTTCCTAGTTTCCGGAAGGGTGTAGAAAATTTCATTGATAAATTTATCACCAATTATCCAAAGGTCCTTGATTGCCTTTACGTCATCTACAATTATAAAGGTGTAAAGACATTTTAAGTTCTGAGATAGGTGTAAATGGCAGTAGACCTCCATCTGCCTAATTTCCTCACAGTTTCAATTGAGAGGAAATCTGCTAGGTCTGTCGCTCTACCAGCACATGTGCTAGTGCAGCTGTACAATTTCAGTTTCAAGTTGTTGAGTTGTAGCAGTGATTTGAGTATTTTCCGGTATTGCTGAATAGAGACTGGAGTTCCATCTTTGAAGATAAAGAATGGCTCTTGGTCACTTTTAAATTGTTTGTGTTTCTTGATATATTGCCTCAACAATTGAAAAGGACAAAACTGCATGTTATCACCGTTATCCAGGTTGGAGTCTTCATTTGACTTGGAAATTTTGACAATTTGTGGTTTTGATCCTTTGCCATGGGTTTTTGAGCTATGTAGGATAAACAGCATTTTATTTTTATTTACTCCCATATGGACATCCACTGCTTTGATAACATGCTGAGAAAAAGCTATTTCTCCAACCCGAAATAAGCCATAATATGCTGTAGATAACATACACTTGTACAGCACGGTCAAATAAGGTTGTGGGGCAGTGAATAATCTGTCCACCGTATGAATCAACAAGGATAACAAATTTTTTCTTATAGGCAATTTGGTGTTAACCCTGTCATTTTTTAACTTGCAAACTTTGGTCAAAGATGCAAGTAGAAATTTGTTGTTATTCAATTCAACCCCGTCCTTGGCTAATACATTTTTTATAGCTGAGACATAGCTTCTGATTGTGGTGGATTTTCTGTTATTTTCAACCAGGTATCCCACAAACAGCAAAATCCTGTCTTCCCAGCTTTTGGGTTTTTTGTCCAAACAAATTATGAACTGGTTGAATTTCTTCCATATCTGATAATAGATCTTATCTGTCGATTCCCTGTTACACTGGTTTTTTAATTTGTCTACAATGGCTTGTAATGAGGCCATGGATATGCTACTGGATCCAGATGAAGATGAAGCCTCTTCTTTGCCACTGTTCTGCTGATCTTATGGAAAGCCGTCTGAAATAATTAAATTAACTGAATAAATTCACCATAGGTAGCTATGTTATGTTGCGCACAGATGCCTGTCCACACCTGGTTTGGCTAAATGTTGTCGTTGAACCAGATCTTTTGTACCGGCCAGATAGATTCTGGAATTGAATCAGGAAAGCCATTCATGGTCGCAGGAGCATTTTCCCAAAAACGTGCATAATCTGCTCGCGAGAGGGCATCAGCCAAAATGTTCTTTTCAGATTTGACATGGAGCACATAAATTTTCCGATTGTATTTGATACCATCCAATGCAATCAACCTTATGAGTTTCATGCATTGTTTGCAATGAGAAACCAGGTCATTCACCATATCGCGAACAGCAGTGTTGTCACAAAATATTGCCAATCTAGTGTTGCACAACTCCTTTTCATTTTTCCATGTTTCAAGTGTTGCAAATAGTGCAAAAAGTTCCAAAAATTCTATGCTTGGTTTCTCATCTCTCAAAAAGGACCTATTCCATTGTTTCGCAATAAATTTGTTTTGGAAAATGGCTCCTAAACCGCCATGCTTTAAACTCAGTGACGCGTCTGAAAAGAAGTTCAAAGTTTCAGCATGAATGTATTCATCCATATCCAAGAATGGTCTACATAACTGAGGCGCTCTCGCCTTCTGTAAAAAGTTTAACCAGATTCGGCAATCAAGCAGGAAATATCTGTCAACACTAATGTGGTGGTATTGTTTTAAGGGATTACCCTTTTTGTCACAAACTGTCAGCTTGTCATACATCCGTCTTGTGAACGTTCTCCCAGGTTCTATGGCCTTGGTAAGGAAGTTGAGAGTACCTGTAAGTTTTTGTATGAAATGTATCGTGACTTTCTTTTTGAAAATACACCAATTTAACAATTCCATTGCCTTGTCTATTTTCTCCTTCGGAAGAGACATGGACAAGGACACACCATCTAAGAGCATTCCCAAAAACACGATCCGTGTGGTAGCGAACTCAGTTTTCTCCAAAGCGATCGGACAATTGATTTGCTCACAGATTTCTAAGAAAGTGTTCATTACCTGGTTACAGGTTTCCCTGCCCTATTGCATGATCAAGAAGTCATCAAGGTAGTTGCAAATTATCAATTTTTCCTGCAAGATGTGCTCACAAATATGTTTCAAACTATCAGATATTTCCTGGAAAATCTGGCAACTACTACTGGCCCCAAATGGGAGATTTCCATCTACAAAGTATGATAACTTATTAGTTACTGGGTGATGGGCTTTCATCACAAGTAAGAATCGTTGATCCGGCTTTATAGGAGCTAACCTAAAGGCACTTCTAACATCCGTCTTGGAAAAGAATATTTTTGGTGGGTTTGCTAATACCTCATCCTTTTTCATCATGGCCAAATATTCTTTGATCAGGTTGAGACAGCATTTGACTGCATAATCCAAATCATTGTACTTGACCTTTGAGAAACTCTCAGACATGTGGAAATTAACTGAACGTTTCTCAAGCTCAGATACTGGCCCAAAGTCAAATGACAAATGAAAAATCAGTCTGGTTTTTCCCCCAGCTTTTGGCACTAAACCAATTGGAGACTGTACAAAACTTGTATATGGAATTTCATCAAATGGTCCAATATAACGACCCTCTTTCACCTCTTTCATAACCTTTGCCCATATGTCCTTTTTTGAACCAACGGTAATTGGTAAATTATTTGAGGTGTCCTGACACTTGAGTGGCCCTCTATACCCTAAATCAAAACCTTTAGTGAATCCATCAACCACTAGTTGTCTCTTGCTTTCTGGATATCTGGTCTGAATCAATAACTCATTTAGTCGCACGGCATCAATTGGTGTTACAATGGCATCCAGGTTGAGATTGGCAAACTCCGGGATTTGTTCATCTATAAAATTATTTCACTAAATCATTCAACATGTGATATATGCAAACTCATCACTAATTAATTTTGACCCTTATTTCCCTTTGCAGAAGAATATATTGGTGGGGAATCCTTGGTCTTGTCTTCTGGCATCTTAGCTACACCACCCCCACTTTGAGCCTTTCGTTCTTTATCACCTGATGCTTTTCTACAGGTAAAAAATCCATGCCCGAATTTTCCACAATATGTACACTTGTGGTCGTACTTGCAGGTCTGACCAAAATTGCATTTGCCCCGGGTAAACCTCCTGCATGGTTTGTTCCTCCCTCCCGGGGACAAAAAATTCTGGCCATTTTTTCCAACAGTATTGCCCCAACCAGATAAGTCAAATTTTAGCCTGTCCTTCAGACGCATGGTCCAGGCTTGTTGCAATATTATGGCCCAGCTTCGGCGAGGGTGATGACTAATATGCATTCGGAACTCTTTGTCATAGGAGTAGACATTGTCCCAAATATATGTCATCGAAATGGTGTGGATTACATGGTTGTATTGAATTAACTCCGAGGATTTGTGTGGATAGGCTGAAGTATAGATGTTGGAAAAGATTCTAAATGCTTGTTCCCAACGCTGAAAGTTGTTGATGACCAGGGATTCATTGGCAGCTGGGACCCAAAAGGCTTTGCCATTTTTCATGATCAATTCCATTCGGTTGTCTTCTTCACATATTATTTTTTCCCTAGGTATTAAGTTTCCAAAATAGATGTATTCCCCTCTAATAATTTTTTCCTTCATGTTCACATCAATGTGACCACTTATAACCATGTAATCCTCATCCATTTCCGCAGTAAATTTAAAATTGCCTTTTGACATTATTTTACCTTGCTGAGGAAAGATAGCTGCCTTTGCTTGTTCTGCGTCCCTGATGATCTGTCTAGTTTTTTCTTCTGTGGTGAGTTCAGTCCTCTTGAGGTTAGGAGATTTACCACCTTTTGACGTGGAAGGCTCAATTACCAGATCCTCGATTTCTGGATGTCCCTCGTCATCTTCGTAATCCAGATCGCTGTCACTTTCCATGGGTCGGTCTTCTTTGTTCTCTGAAATTATCAAACCTGACATATCACCCATCACAAAATCATCAGTGAGAATTATTTCATCCTCCGAGGAGGAACTACCTCGCTTTTGAATTGCATTTTTATATATAGTTTCCTCGGATTGAGATTTGAGGTCAAATTTATTTTTCGTTCTAACATTACAATTGCTAGACCAATTTTTTCCAATTTGTCGGGTCCTACCTTTCTGTTCATTACATGCTGCAAGACAGTCTTCCAGTAAATGGGCAGATTGATCCATCTTTTGTTTGGTTACGAGCCTGTGAAGCTGTTTGATCTTGTCTTCAATCTCACAATCCACTCTATTCAACTTCTCTTTATGCGAGGCTACATCCGTTTTCTTCAACATCTGTTTATGCATGGGGCTCTTAGTTTTGGTTCTTTTTCTTGAGATCATTTGATAATCAAGATCCTCAGAATCTGATTCCAACAATTCTCCTTCTGACTGGTAACACGGGGTAACCAATCGTGATTCAGATCTAGATCTTGCACGGTCATCATCGAATTTCTTCCTTTTCTGTCTAGAGCTGAGAATAACCTCCCCATCTGATATCTCTCCTTCAGAAGATTCACTTTGAAAATAGCTTTCATCCCCTTTATTGACATGCATACTGATTTTATTGCCATCCTCTTCAAAACTGACCTCCGTCACCGATTGACCCTCTTGCACTTGGAATGAATCTTCCATCATTTCTGGTGATCGAGAAAGTTTTCTGTCATTTTTAATTCTTTTCCCTTTATCTAGACCTTTCTTTGCCAATTTCTGGGCACTATCATTTTTTATTTGTCCTTTTGTTGCCTTTTTCGACTGATTTTGTTCAGTTTCCACGTCTTTGTTTACATTGGCAACGTCACCCGATTTCTCCATTCGGGACTTTTTTGCGGTTTGCTTAGAAACCTGCTTTTGTTCCTTTTCTTGTGGCTTTTCCACCACTCTTTTCCTGGTATTCGGCATTGCAATCCTTTGTGCTATTATTTAAAATTATTTTGAAACAGATTTCCATAGACGATTAGCCTTAATTCTCCGATTAAAATTGAATGTATTTTGGGTACATCTTTGTGATGGAAAGAATTCAAATTTTTGGCTGTTGACGCAGCTCGTGCCACTGACGTCATCTGCTCCTGACGTCATAATTTCCTTTGGCCTTTTTGCTGCTTGCTCTGCTTGATGCTGCTCGGTCCAGCCAGTGTTCTTTCCTTCTCCTCGAGTAAAATACATTTAACTCCTTTAAATGTAGACCACATTCAGAAAATTAAAAATAATTTTAATGAATATTAGTATATTTACGAAATGTGATCGCATCATGATTGCATTCAACATCATTATCTTATAATAATATTTTTTTTGCAGAAAACAGGGTACCAGTTATCACTAGCACCAACAACACGTTCCGGGTAAAAGCTGGAACGTCGTACCCTAATCTGGAGGACCTTGAAGCAACAGACGCGGACAACGACACTCTAACATGGTCTCTGAATCAAGATGCTCCCAGTGGATTGGTCATCAACAGTTCGACTGGTGTTTTGTCTTGGACGAATGTACCTGACATTACCACAGCAACGATCACCATACAAGTCTCTGACGGGAAAGTGTCGGTTAACTACGTGGTCTACATCTTACTGTGCAAGTGTCAGGTACGAATGTGACAAGCAGTATATATTTCTTGCTATTCTTAATACGTATCAGCAGATATTAAAAAATCTGTAATCTTGCACGAATTCTATGTTGGAACCAGGTATGTGTACGTCAGTTTTTACGTCCATCCACAGATTACTTTCTTGGCTAACTGTACCTCTTCATTTTATTTTAGAATGGCGGAACGTGTCTTTACGACAGTGCAGCAACTTTGAGTACAATCAACGAGGTGCTATGTCAGTGTCCCAGC
Organism: Haplosyllis leylae; assembly: GCA_038406175.1. Lineage (NCBI taxonomy): Eukaryota > Metazoa > Annelida > Polychaeta > Phyllodocida > Syllidae > Haplosyllis > Haplosyllis leylae. The sequence goes on along the minus strand of JBCAUG010166376.1, from coordinate 11,016 downwards.
GGTCTGTCTGGAGATTATTGTCAAACTGACAAAAACGGCTGTTCAGATACTCCTTGCTTCACAGGTACAAATACTGAGTTCCATCTGGGGAAATGTGGTCTATAGTAATATGGAAATTGACCATACTCCAGATTTTTGAATTTTGTTTTCAGGAGTGACATGCACAGATGTGCCCTTCACTCTTCTGACGACCTATCCAGATGGATATAGATGCGACCATTGTCCAGACGGTTATCTGGGAGACGGAAAGACCTGCCAAGGCATGTTGAAGCTCGAATCCCACGTGCTTTTCATAATAAACATAAATGATTCACTACGTAAATTCCATTGGTCCTTGTGAGCCCCCGATAGAACTAGGCTCTCAAGTCCCTGTTGGACCTTCGATGTAACCCTTCTAGCCAAATTGGTATTTATACTTGCGACCCACAAGCATAAATCGGAAATGGATAATGAGTTGGACTAATATCCCTATTATCTTGATATGATTGGGTTTTTAAAAAAAATTAGAAATCAATTGCCCCAAATCAATGCCTTCATTTTGTTTTATTTTTTCAATGTCAGTGGTGACGTTGTGCGGTACAGGGTCCTTGACTTGTGAATTTCTTTGCGCTACGGTGAATGGAACTGATCAGTGCGTGTGTGCACCTGGCTATGAGCTGGTGCCTGGAAGCTCGAGTGGTGCATGTCACGGTAAGTCAACCAGGTTCACATTTAGCTACAATACCGATAGTTCTTTTGTGGTAATATGAAAATTGCATTGGGAATTTTAGTGTCAAATTGTTCTTTCTTTAGATCATTCGCTTCGAGATTAGACTATTAATGGATAACTTTTTAATTATTAGACATCGACGAGTGTACAGATTCATCCGCTCATAGCTGTTTCGAGGAGGCCAATGTAGTCTGCAACAACACACTAGGAAACTATGAATGTGTGTGCACTAATGATAGCTATGTGACAACAGACAGCGGCGGACGTAAATGCCAGTGTAAGCACAATACAGTATCGTTCCATTAAACACATCGAGCTCATAACTTGAAATTATCTATTAGTCTATGTATTGCTTAGAATGTAAACTTGCAAGATTTTTTTTGACTTGGTAGCGAGAGACGAACTCTGGAACGACTGGTCTCTGTGGGCAGCCTGTAGTGCATCTTGTCAGGGTATACAGACCCGAACAAGAACCTGTAAGGACACCAGTGCCTATTACTGTACGAATAGTGGTGGTACAGAGATGGGTACACAGCCGTGCAACACTGTGGCCTGTGGTAAGTATTAAAATATATATGACTCATCTGAAACACTGTAAATTAGTCTATTGGGTATATTTGGTCAAATGACTCAACAATCTCCGTAGTTTTAATCATTGTCTTTCACTGTAGCGTCAGCATCGGTCGAAGATGATGACAATGATTTGCAAGACTGGGAGATTGTGCTAATCTTCTTTGGTATCCTGATCTTTATTCTCATAGTCATACTGGTTATCTTGATCATCATCAGAGCAAAGAAGTAAGTTCATGACAGTAAACAATCATAATCTGGAAAGTACCTACTAAAATTAACCACGTTTGTCAGTTACAGCAAATTTTGTTTGAGAAAATTTATTACTTGGTGAAAAGGTTACCCTCAGTAATGAATCTGCTAAAGAAATTTTAGGCTTGACCATTCTGTTTAGAAATAAAATCAGACACTCTATTGAAGACAAAATAGATCTATCAAATCGCACAAGAAGAAATAGTCAATATTTATTTCCTGAACGTCACTGATAGGAACAACAAGATTGCTCCTGATGAGGAACAGGAAAGAGACGATGAGTACCGCGCCCATACCTCGATCTCGGTAGCGGGAGGTACAGATTTAGCCGCTGGGGCGTCTGGCAGCAAGAAGGGGGTAGCCCCAACGGAAGATCCTGTGATAGATCTGGGACTGTCGGCCTCACAGAACTCCCAAAGGACCTCACCGACCCTCGTTCAACCATGTGAGTTCGTCTTCATTCACATACAACAACAGGCATTCTAAAGCAGCACAAAACACTGAAAACAGAGCCGTGTGGCACATCAGATTTATACTTTTATTTGTTCACTTCCTGATTAACTGCCAGACATATTGAAATGTTATTCACACTGAAGTGTTTGATATTAATGCGCTGTACAATTCAGTGCAATTTATATTTGATCTACATTTTGCAGCAAAAGGTAAAATCACCTGAAAAATGATAACACTGACTAAAAACTGGTGCCTTAAAGTTTGATGACGAGTAGCTTGTAGTTGTAAAATATGTTCTTTCAACTTATTAGCAGTAGATAAATATCATTTGTGTTCTTCAGTTTCGCTTCTTTTTGTTGCAAACTTATTTTGCTTGTAACTTATTCTAAATGTAGTAATTCTGGTGTAAATCTCAAGTCGTTGCTCGCAATCAAGTTCTGATTTTGCAATATGGACGCGTCTGGAACATAGTTGCAGGGAAGCCTTTACATATTCTTACTCTCACAATGAACATTTGGAGTTTCCATGCTTGAAGTTCTCTCTGATTGCTCATTTAATTCACAACGACTGGTATTCAATCAGGGTGAACATTTTTGCACCGGATCCCCTTGTACATATTGGCAACATTGTTCTTTCTTGTAACTTACTGACAACGTGCAGCGCCGAGTCAATGGATGGCACTGCAGGTTATTTTAGTTATTCAGCAAGATCCTCCGTCTTAGGATGAATTAGTAGCTCAAAGTAACCCACTTGATGGAGACATCATTCAACCCCTTCAGAACGCTTTTGACCTGTGTTCTTCATATTAGGCTTCAAACTACCCCAGAGGTCTGCACTCATTTCGACTGACTTTAAAAATGGTCATCAGTAAGGCATCAGTAAGGATAGTGTTGTCAGTAAATATAAGCGGATTCCTGGTGTGATATTTGAAGAGAAACAATCAAAGTGTCTTGAATCGATAGGGAAATACAAGTTTTCATACAAGATAAATAACTTTATAAATATGTTTTTCAAGAGTAACATTCAAACACATTAATAGTATTTTGTGTTGGATTATCTTTCCAGCAGTTGAAGGTGAACGAAGACCCAGCAGTCGGCCCGGAACTGCCAGAAGCATGACACACAGTTATGGTCCCTCACTGGATGCGGACTACACCTAAAAACTGGAACAATGACTTCACTACCGAACATGACACTTTACTGGTTTTTGACAAATTCTCTATAACAATTAACAACCGAATTTGACGTTCTGTTACCAAATATTAATGAGAACACTAAATTTATTACAATCGGAATTGACATCAAAGTTCAACAAAACTGATGCAACCACCCAGATGAGACATTTCCCGATAAAGTCTGTACATAGAACTCTTCAACTTTAGATGTGCGTCTTTACGATAATATTCCAGAAGATTTTTTCCCAAAATATTGATTGTTTTCATAGCAATTGATATAACTATGGTGATACCACTAAACTGCTGTGATACGGTCTCTTTTTATTCTGCGTTGAACCTTTGCTAATCTCGCTACAAATTTCCAACAATGCTTCTGCATGCCACCAGCTTTGGGATTTGTCTTTTCCTTGTACCATGAAAAGTCCCAATAATTGGATCTTTGATACGCAAGTGTAAGAGAAATCCCACACCTAACACGTTAAGCAAATTGAGATCCGAAAAAGCATCCAAACCAAAACGATTATACCACTCAATAGTTTGAAGTAAGGATTCTTGCATGAACATGACAACAAAAAGGATTTTGAAAATACATTTACATAGGGTTGAATATAAATGTAAACTACTCTGAAATCTGGGGCTTACTTAGGTTTATTTTTTTCTAAGATAGTTTGGTTCTCAGGGTATAAAGAAGTAAAAGTAAAATTGTGAGTAAGCAAAGGTTTAAAATAGAAGAGTAATTCTAGTGAGGATTAATATTGCCGTTCTGTCTTTGAACCTTGATATTGTTTCACTGCTGGACCAAGAAATAATCTTGGATACTCTTAACAAAATCATATTATTACTTGATAGATCTACCATATTTGTTAAACTGGTAAAATTTGTTGTCGATGCTATGTTACGTATTCACATTACCCATTATCCTAGATGTTTGGTGCATATTTGTTAGTGCACACTATTAAGTTTTACCGTTAATAAGTGCTTCTCTTGGTTTCATGTATTTATCAAGAATTGACACATTGGATCTTTGTACAATTTGTGATCTGTTGTAGAGGAGAAATTGTTTCGGACAATTTTTTATATTTGGTTTTTTTTGGGAAGATCGCTTACAAAGATGAGCTCTCAGAGAAAGCTGCAATATTGACGTTCTGCCCATTTTATATATATTGTAACTGTTGACAGTTCCAGGAGGAATAGCGATTCAAGCAACATCTAGAGTCTCTCCAACTTCAAAACACAAAAGTAAACTCTGTGAAGGGCTGTTCCGCTAAAACTGTCTGGTCATTTTATGTTATGTTGACAACCGAAAAGTAAACTTCTTTTGGTCTTTATTTGATATATTTTAGCGCAACGCTTTGTAAATTGTACACCGAACTAAAACGAATTTTTAAGTTTGTAGATGTTTACTTTCATTACCGATTCGCTTCCTCATTTGGAAAAGAATTCGTATTGATTTCGAAATCTGATTACACTTGGGTTGAGGCTGGTAATGAATCTTTTAATCACGTATAGGCGTTGTATTCATATTTTCACCTTTGATCTCCAATTATGATCCATGAGATATGCCATTGTCGAGATCAGTTGATGTAAGAATGCAATAGTTGTACATGGTTGTCCTTAAAGTACCACTAAAGGTGCCGTACCCACAAAAAAAAACAGAGCCTCTTTGCTCCGAGGACCACATATCATTTCTGGGAAGTAACGCTCCCTTATTTGATTATGTGCCTTGTATTATGTTTTGTTTTTACTTTTTACAAAAAAATGAGGTACGGTTTTCTGCTCCGAGGCAAACTGAACGAAGTACTCATCTGAGTGAAGGGGTGACTTTGTGTTGGAACAATTTGCTCGAATTTGCCCTAAATCAGTTAAGTCTTTGATCCTGTTATTTCTTATTTGTCTATCATGACATAATGAAACATCACAAAAGTTCACAGTTTTAGACTCAAAATGGTTCAAATGTGACTGCAAAGCAAGCGTTAGAACCATACATTTAAAAACTGTTCCCCGCATCGTCGGGTCCTGGAACGGTACACTTTGTCTCTCCAGTTGTAGATTAGGTTCCGTCTCGGCGCAGGCATGAATCCATTCTCACTCTTGAGGTGAACATACATACAGATTAGAGATGGCAGCATTTAACAATGTTAAATATTTGCTTGGTCGATGACATTTTCTGTTTGTATGCTTGCTTAGAACTGGGGACTCTTTATTAAATGTTTTCTGAAATGTATCTGAATATTTAACTTTGTGGAGAAAGGGGCATATTCGGATCTTTCCTTTGTTTGGAACTTGGGGATTTACGGTGATGGTAAGAATAAAACTATAAATCAGAATCGGGAAAACAATCAATTTTATGTTTTTTTGGCCTTCTAAAAGCAGTGTGCTTTTTGATACATGCCTGCGAAGAGCTGGGTCATGAATTTTTTTGTCTATTAGCGATGGTATTTTCTTTGCCTTCTTACACAGAAGTGCCTCTATCTTAAGCTATTCTTGTGTTTCCAAGCTCGTACGTGCGTCAAGAGAAGCACTTGTTCATTCATAGATATTTTAATGTTTTGTTGATTTGTACATGTGTGTCTAACTTTATAGAAGTTAAAATAAGTTGGTGTATTGCCATCACAAGATTGCTAGTAGTTGCAGTAATGCACCTCTGCTTGTAATACTCAGGACGAAACAATGATATTGTGATGAAGGAATTCCTGTGATCTTTGTTAAATAAGTTGTACAGTGGACCTTTCCTTTTATTATCAAGGTAACATATTGTTCAGTGACTCCATGTGAAAGATAAACAAGAGGATTAAATGCAAATTTGATTTTAAAATGACAAAGGACATTGTAACTATTAAGAATAGGTTGCCTTTGCACAGCAATGCAAGCAAAATGTACAATATGACAACATGAAGTAACAGTGTTATCAAGTATTTGTTCACGTATCTTTACAGGTAGGGAATTTAGGTCCTGGTATGAAAATTATGGCAACAGTTTTCAATTTGAAGGATTAGCAATGAATAGATTGGTACCATTCTATTTTTCAGAAATTAAAAATCAAGAATCAAAAATTGAAGTAAGACTGTCATGCAACCTTACATTTCATTTGAAGATTGTTGCTGCGTTTGAGACCTGTGATGGTGAATTTTTACTTCTCTATCGTTGTTACATTGTTCAAAATTTTACGAAATTGGTATTGCTGACAATTTGTTCTCGAAAAGTTTATGAAGCACAATTTCCCTAGACGAATGTCTTCAAAATAATTCACAAAATGGTTAATCAAAGCAAGTAAATCACCGCAGTGGCAATGCTTCTTATGTATTTCCTTAAAGCAATAAATATATATACCACAAACTCTGCCGGTCTCTTGTGCTACAGCTGTCTAATCATACGTATAATATTTCAGCAGGTTCTGAAATTTAGCGAAACAAATAAAATAAAAAGAATTAGTAAAATGATCACTCAACAAATTTACAAATCAATTAATTTGTAACTTACCATATCAAAGAAGGTACATCAATTGAGGAGTTTCATTTTTGGAAAGAACCCATTTTCTTCATTTATGTTACTGCTGAGCCACATTTAGTAAAGGATTTTGTATTCTCGGAACACATATTTGACTAGTTTCAATGCACTTCTCGACATATTTCGAACACCATATGTTTGGTATACATTTCAATCATGCGCAAACCCCTGCCCATACCTTCTCCACTGAATCCCTTTGAAGTTTTGTGACTTCATGGTACATTGTGTACATCATTTTATGACTTAGTGGTACATCATTAAACCTCATCAAAGAGCATCAAAGTAAATGTTAGTCTTTCAGTAAATCTCAGTGTATTTCGAAAATTTGGTCAGCAACAGCCTGATAAAGGCTTATTTTATTGAGAAACTAACATGTGGTGTTCAAGATATGTCAAGAAGTGCATTGAAATTAGTCGAACATATGTTCCGAGAATACAAAATCCTTTACTAAATGTGGCTCAGCTGTACTAAGGATGAGTTATGTGTCCAGTTTTTTTTCACAACAACAAATAATAATATTTTTGTTTCAAAACTGTCCATGATTACGCCACACATGTAGTTTAACGTATCCAGACATAACTACTTTGAACGTAGATCAATTTACGAATTTCACAATGCAAGATACGCGAAGGCAAAAACATGAATGGTTCCAACAAATGCGAGTACAACGACGGCTCTACATTTCACGAAATGGCTCCGATGTCTGCTTATGTTTGCATAAATTTCCAGCAGTGAATTCAGATGGGTGACAAGAGGGGTACATCCCCAACATTAAAAATCTGTAAAAAAGATGGCTTCCAAAAGCCGCTGTACAGGTTTCATGTTTCTTGCATACCCAACCAAGTACTTGGATCTACTATATATACTGAACTGATAAATGTTGTTAAAACTTTTATGTTCACCAAGGGAAATTAAATGGTCGCAATCCATTCGAGTTTTTCCTAAATAATACAAATATGACATTTCTGGAATTTTTATACAAAATTGACATTGAGGGTTTCAAAATCAGCAAAGAATAAAATTGCCTTCAGTGGGATTTGAACTCACAACACCAACCATCTATGGATTAGAATTCCAATGCCTTACCATTCAGCCACAGAGACTTGTGTTGAACAGATGTATTGAATCATGAAATGATTCCAAGTCCCAAAAGTGAAGTGGAGCATGACAAAAAAGTTAGAACATTCTGTTCAACACAAGTCTCTGTGGCTGAGTGTAACTCAAGTGAAATTGACAACTCCTGATATCGGTTGGTGGATAATTCGAGTATTCCAGGAATCCTACGGTAAAATATCAGTGGTTCGGATTAAGAGTTCAGATTATGACTAAATTGTCTCATCCAAGCCACTGTTTTTGTACCCCTAGAACCGAAATTCATTGGTTAAAGTTTCCATTGAAATCGAATGTCATATCTGTCCCTGTAAGTCACTTCATAATAGGTCTTTCTTTATTATCAACACATATTGCCTTGCAAATGGTACCAGTTTAAACTCCCAGGAAGAAATAGCGCCTTTGCTTCATCAGTTCAATTAAAAAGGACAGCTTTATCATTGAAAAGCCTTCGTAATATCTTTTTCGTGGTTGAACTGAACGTGGATGTCTACACTGAGTGGTCTCCGGAAACAAGAACGTGGGACGGTGGACCAACATTGGAGGATCCATGAAGACACGCCAAGGAGCAACTTGCCCTACAATGCAATCTTTTCTCCATTTTACGGAATGTTTTAGGAGACATTTGGCCAAAAATTCCTGTTTCTAGGGGACGGTTGAGTTGAGTTGTTCCCCCTTCCTTTATATTCAACTCTCAAGTGTTCCCAATCTGGTCAACTATGACTTGATTAATCAAGTGCAGCGAAGCAAACATTTCTGGAAACAAAATGGCTACCCGTGTACCAAAGTGATATGTTAAGATGCAACCAAGAAGATATTTTAAATTAAACAAGACTCTAGTATCTCTCTTAATCCAATCAATTAGAGGAAGATCCCATAATTTGGGCTGGTACCGTTCATATCATTCTCTGAATAAGTTATTTTAGTTACTGCTTCTTGGACTCACATTTAGGAAAGCAGCTTTATCGGCTTTTTTTGTCTCTTCTCATTTTGAATAAATTTGTAGCTCCCAAATGAGAATTCAACTTTATGCGCTTCAAAGTATGTGCTGTCAGCAGAACCTTGTGAGACAAATCAAGCTAATTATTCATGCGTTGTGGAGAGATATTTAGGTTATGTGTCATTTACTTTGGTACCCTTAACAAAATCTTAGTGATGTCCTTTGTGTTTATATTCCATGTATAATTTGGTCTTGTAATTAAGAGTAGCTATTTTGAATTTTTTAAAACTTTCTCACATTTGAGATGTCTGCATAGAGGAAAACCTTAAAATTGTTGCAATGTGAGGCCAATATAAATGAGATTACACTGCTGTAAGTTTTAAAAGGTTTTTGTACGGGCATCTGATGGAGAAATTAATTTATACATTTGCCATAGACCTCCCACGGCCCAGTGCGATACGTTTGGTCAGTACAACCAATGGAATGAAAAATAGTCAATACGCAAGGCTACCATACCCCGAGTGTGTATGGTCTCTAATATTGCCGCATTATCAGCTTAATTGTGAAAGGGTATCGGACTATCTTTTACATCAGAAATAAATTTGGCAAAGCACTTGTAAATACTACTTACTTGATGGTACGAAGATAAAATTGCATCCTCCTCTGTCTAATTTCTGTTTGACTTTATTTGACACCAAATGGGCCAAATTAGGATAATACCCATGGAAAATTTTAATTTCACCAACTGGACCTATTGGTCCTTCGAAATTTGAAAAATGACTTTGGAAAATGGTTTAAGAAAATGGATTATCAGGTACAAGACCGTTATTGATTTTGTTTCCTGCTTCTTTATGAATCCAGAATTAAAATTTACATTAAATACGAAGACAAAGTACCTGTTGGCTGAAATGCATTCTGCGGCAGAGCAAACCTTGTAGAAGCAGACAGGATGTTTTTTCTCATCCATTTTAAGTCTACGGCAATATATTATTTTCAAAAGAACTAAATGACGAAAGAGATATATGTGTTGGAGAAGTCTTAGTTAAAAATTAATGTTTGGATCCCAAAGTAGGAATATTAAAATACTAGAAACACAAGCTACTAGACTAGCTTGAAATGATGCCATTGTACCTGGAATAAAATCTAGATCAAAATATCTCTTTCAACAATGAACAAAACAGCAGGTAAACACCAGCAAACCCTTCAGAAAGAGGAAAAAACCGAAAGTCTCACGAAAAATCAAATTGACATTTCTATTGTTACTGTAACGTGATCTACGATTTCGCTGGTAATTGTGAAAATAAATCGTGATGGAAAATAGGGAAAGACAAGCGAAGTGGAACATGTAATTCGAGAAATAATTGGCAGTGTCACACCGCAAGCTGTGTTCTGTTTTTGTCTCCTTTTCCGGATGTCTCTTCAATTTACAATTGTACACAGACAATGTAATCACGGATGTAAAATTTAAAATGGATAATTTGCTGTGTCTTCACAAACTTATTTTTGGTAAGTTGACTACGTTATTATTTAGTCTTTCCATTCGATTTACTTGAACCTTTAGTTTTGTTGTAACTAATTAGAAAGAACACACGTGAATCATTCATGAACGTTAAAACAGAAAAAATACACAAGTGCAAAAGACCGAATACAAAAGGAAATTTTAGATGTTCCGGATCTACATTGAACCCTGAAAAGCGAGAAAAAGTTTTAATTAAACGGGAATACCTGGGCATTAAAGAAAACGTGATTGTAATGAGATACGTTTTGTATCATGATGTAGGAAAAGGGAAAGGTAACGTGAGCATTCCTGTTATTAGATATTGCCAAGGAGAAAGCTATGGTTTCGAAAATGTTTTCAGCGCTGCTATTGGCATCTGTGACAATTTCAGTAATCACCCACAAATTTTACAGAAGTAAAGTTACGCCAGCCAGAATTGAAAGTAAGTGAGTAATATCGCATTTCGATAAAACAGTCTTTCAATTTGTTCCAACAGATTTAAAATAAAGTTACTCATTGACGGTTTTGATGTTCGGAGACAACCTTTCACTTTTCACTTGCTTACCATTTTTCACTGTATAAGAAGAACTTTGTTCCAGAAATTTCAAATGGGTCGCCTTTTTATTTGCCAATTTCATTCTTTGATTGCTATTAATTTTTCTTTCTTAAAGTTTCTCTCCCTTCATTTTCCCTAACAATCACTATATTTCTCCTTTTATTTTTCTTAGAGAATATAGGGCCACTATGGTGGAGAGAAGTTACGTAATCACCCCATTCAAGGTGATTACGTAACTTCCCTCCA
>JBCAUG010166375.1:0-57421 GCA_038406175.1 Haplosyllis leylae | reverse complement strand
TACCCACGTACAGCGAATGATCATTTGGTCTTATGGAAAGCAACTCCAATCTTAGACATTTAACCTGAACAACCAACTGACTAAGTACAGCAGAGAGCTTTGATCTGCAAATTTGAACAACATGTTACATTTATCCAATGTTTATTTCCATCCAGATCCAAGACTCTGGAAATTCCTTGCAAACTCTGCTGACGGAAGTTAACGCTGGTGGACCAGAAAGGCCCACTTTTTTGAACGTAGCTTGGCCCCTGTCTCCTCGAAGCCGCGGGGACCCCATGGTTGGTCCAGGAAGGCCTTGGTTTCCCGTATCTCCCCTCTCTCCGGGAGGTCCCTGTGATCCCGACCTTCCTCTCTTTGCAGCAGGACCCCGTGGTCCATAAGGTGTACTTTCACTGCTAATATTCTAAAAATATAGGTATACGAGTAGTGAAAGAACTTAATATCTGGTGGCTCACTGCCACATCACTGCGCATCACTCCCACCAATTTCACAAACAGCAGTAGCGAAAACTGAAGAATATACCAAGAACAAATCCCCAACAGAGGTTCTCCAATACCGGAAATGTGGTGACTAATGGACAAAGAGTCACCTGCAGATGCTAAAATTGCTAGTTAAGAAATGTCTATTGTAGACTTAGTCACAAAAAATGCCAGTGTAGTATCTGTTTGGATCACACTGGACAGACTCGTCACACTGGACAGACACGTCACACTGGACAGACGCGTCACACTGGACAAACGTGTCTTCATGGCATCACACAAAAGAGCTAATCAAAAAAGGGAGAAAAAGCCATTCAGACAGTTGTTTCAGGTACAAAAACTTACTTTATTCTTTACCAACCAAAAGATATATTATTCCTTTTCTGTTTCCTTCATTGTTGTCCAAACAAAAGTAATCAGCATTGAAAATCAAGTCGCAAAATAGACCCGTGTTGCAAGGTAATACGATATATGATTACCTTAAGAAGGGTATTAATAATATACGAGAGGGAAACCATAACTGCTGACAGCTTACAGTTAAACAGCCCACTATTATGTAACAACCAATAGTATGGCTTCACAGGGGGGTATATAACATATGCATGAGCCCCGCATTAGGGTTTCCACCTAAAACACTGACAGCTAACATGTGACCTAGCCTAAGCCGTGGAGTCTCATTACCAGAGTGCCAACCGCACATTACCACCATTACTTATTTATTATACTGCCGAATATGGAGAGAGAAGACTTATTAGTTATTCGGACCAAGCTAATAAGACAACAGTATAACAGTAACTGCTGTCAATTGAGAATCTCATGTTGAAATCAGCAGTGATAGGTGTACCTTGTGGCCAACACAATTAAATATTAAAACAAGACACAATGGAAACAACAAGACAGTTAAGTCACTCAAGATAAGAGGAATACAATTCAGGAGACGAATTCCTGGAGACATCCTTCCAATGTACATCCGACAGCAAATACAATGGAAAACAACTGCTAATGACAAAGAATGACAAAAAATTCTTTGTGTTTCAAGTTAATGACTGGAGAAAAGTGTTATTACTACTACTATACACAAAGAGAGATCCAATCGTCACCAGGTTAGTTCACTGTTAGATGAATTAATGTGTTGGTTTCGGCATGATGTGCATAGTTACCCTGCACTGGTCTCAGTCAATATCCAGGCTTCTGGGAATTCCTGTCGGACTCTCGCTACAGGTGTTACTGCAGGTGGACTGGGGCCTGCTGGGATGCCCACAGTCTTGGGAACAGGGCCCAGTGGTCCTACTGCTCCGCGCTGTCCTACACTGGCTGTGTTTATGGGTGGTCTGGCTGCCCCGAAGCCTCTTACACCGCCATCAGCAATTGCTGGTCCTCTAGGTCCTGGGATTCCTCTGTAGTAAACTGGAAACATTGGTTAAAACACAGTTATTTGATGTATGTAAGTCTCATCCCTGTATTGGACATAGATTTCACATTGGTACCTCCAAACAAAATGACAACAAGGGAAACAATAACCAGAACTTTTGCAACAACCTTTGTGGAAAAGAAACAAAAATCATCAATAGCCATGGTAACTACAAAACTGTTGTTCACATTCTGACTGAAATTACTCTTCAACTTGAGAACTACAGGACACCCTTTATCCAATGATAACTTTCAGGTTCGTGTTCAAACATCCGTCAATTGAAGGGACCTCCGAAGTGACAAGAACAAGCAACCGTGGAGTATAGTGAACACGTGGAATTTTCCACCCAGAAACAACACATAAGTTCGACTGACAAACAAACACCACAGCCCTTTTATCTGCTAGCCTAAATACTGCAATACTGACACAGATTCATAATCAAAGGTATCAAGAATTGTAAACTTTTTCAATAAGAACAAGAAAAGGGTAAGGTTTTCATTGAACAAATCTTTCTTTGGCTTGGTTGTAGTGTGAAGGTCCAGATACCCAAAACAGAGCGCCATTTCTGGATAAGCATCCTCAAAGAAATGGACAGTACTACACTACTAAGTCAGCAAGGAGCAGAACTTTTCCCAATGGTTACCAGATTAGTTGGCTGTTACCAGAATCTAAGCACTGGTTTCTGTTCAATAATATTACCCTGCACTGGTCTCAGTCCAGATCCAGGCTTCCGGGAATTCCTGTCGGACCCTCGCTACGGGTGTTACTGTGGGGTTGATGAATACTGGGAAGCCAGCATTCTGTGGCACGAGCTCGGGTGCTCCTGTCACCCCTCTCTCTCCCCCAGCTGGTCCAGCCGGTCCAGCCGGTGTAATAAAGATAGGCCTTACTCGAGATTCTGTACGCCCTCCTCCATAGTGGTAAACAAGAATCATTGATTAGAATACAATTAGGCTATTATTGATATAAAAAAGGGTGCCACCAGTATGGGACAACAGACCAATAATCTGTCAGAGCAACCCAGTTTTTTTATAACTTACAAATCCAATAGTATTATGGGCACTATCCATCTGTCCTCAGATAAATTTATAAAAAAAACACCAAAAAAAACCCCAAAAAAACAAGAACAAACAAAACAAAAATGTGCCCTTGTCCGTGCCGGACCCGGTACCTCTCTGCAATTAGGTCAGTTGAAGTTGTGTGTGTGTGTATTCCTAAGTGTGCTAGAATCATCGACCAGGATACAATTTTTATTCAATGGAAAAGGTTGAAAATGCAAACGGTTACCATGTGAACGGCACAAACAGACTAAAAATCCGTCAGAGTAATGCAGTTTTCAAAAGGTACAAAATGAAAAAGAAAAATAGCAACAACTATAACCATGGCAACAGCTGTAACACAGCGCACGTGTCTGTTCGTCCCAAACAAATTCCAGACCTTTTCAATCCATGAACAACAACAATCATCATCATTTGTCGTCAGACAAATTTTTTGGAAAAGTGTGAACAAATGGAAAATTAAACAAAAAATGATAAAGTTCATTTCGATTTGTAACAACTTTTTCGGCTCACAATGGATGAATTAAAAAAAAAACATGCCCAATAAAGTAACTCATGTCAGATGTATTTTATGCAACCCCCATGCACGATTAGATGTTGGCTTGAACGGTTGAATGAAGACTGACGAAAATGCAGGATCCTTATTTGCAAACATTCGCAATGATGCATTGTTTGATGCAGAAATATGCACACTTAGCAGAGTCAGTAAAAGGGAGTGTATGATGCAACAATTGGTGCAAACAGATGTCTGTCGAGGAACATGCGATGTATGTTATATTTTGCAATTTCTTAGTACAAAACTTCTGAATCTGCTACTTGATCTTAAAGCGACCAGGCGATCAACAGCAAACATGATCGATTAATTCATTCCGTAAAACATTGCCTCATGCAGTGGCGCACCCTGTGGTTGTTTCTGTCCAGATCCAGGCTTCCGGGAACCTTTGCCTGACACGCTGTACTTCCTGTAGCGCATGCTCCTTGGTCTTCATGGGCATTCTTTCTTCCATCTCAAAGCTGTCCATCGAAAGAGTGTCCGTTAGAAACACACCGTCAACGTCGTTGTCAATGCGACCTCGTGCTCGGGGAATTGCCTTATATCTGTAGTCATAGTCTGGTAACAGATGATATCAATATGAGTAAGAGGACATTAGATGCACCTTCTGAAAATAACTTTGAGGTGGTAAATCTCCTCTGTAGTACTGGGGGAGGGGCAGTTTAGTAATTTCAACGTGAGGTTCACTCACTCCTGTTGCATTTTAACTTTGATTATCTCTCATGCGTACAATAATCAATGCCATGCACTGGCGCCATCTTCAAGACATTTCCATATCAATTGCATGCAGTCAGTTTTATGCGTGGCGCACCCTGCTGTCACTTCCGTCCAGATCCAAACTTCTGGAAATTCCTGCCGGATTCTGTGAGCTGTTTTCAGTGGTATTTCCGCTTCCGTTTCGGGTATCGGTACCGCTTCATCCATGAACCCAACCCGGTCCGCTATCCCCGCCTCTTCTCCATCCGGGACAAAAGAGTTGCGGAAAAGGGGGGCTTCATCGTAGTCGTAGTCGTATTCGTAGTCAAATCCTGTTCATTGGGGAAGATAATTTTTCATCATTGCGAAATTAACAAAAAAATATAACTATTTTGAAAGTGAGATTACAGGGCTGACAATAGGTGAGTTGTGATTCTTCATGTCCAAAAAATTTTAGGCTGAAGTGGGGACCAACTGAGCGATATAAATAAATCATGAATCAAACTTTTTTAGAAAAGTATTATCCCAATCAGAAAATTTCATATGAAAAGGAATGAGCAAAAAGTTCAGTAAAGTCTCCCTGATAATTCTGCAATTGAAAATCTCATTCATTCAAAGAAGATTCGGCCTCAAGCAACTTACACTTAAATGAGACCCAGAGTGTTCACATGTTTCCTTCAAGGGGAACGATTTTTTTATTTAGCTACCAACTCCACATCCCCTCCTAACTACATATAACTCATAACGCTAAAATAATCTGCCATGCTTGGTATGAGGCCATGTTTATTACCAACATGTTAAACATATGTTTTTCCTGGCTTTTAAACTAAAAAATAGGTCCATGGGACCTATGCTGATTTAAACGCAGTGGGGCAGAGACATTGAAAATATAGGTAAGTTACCAAAATTTCCGTCTTGAACAAAATGACCTAAAATTCCATCAGGAACAAATTGGCGAGTGACATTTTTGCTGTGTGATCAAATATTGAAGGTGTTTTTGATGGTTTTTGGATTTTTCTAATTGATCTAAGTTAATTAGGTCAACATAGACAGTAAAAACACCCATTGCCACTCGTCACCTCCTCAAGGTCAGTCAAATTATTCTGATACACTATACCACCGAAGTGTGACTACTATTTACGGAAACTGACCAATATGATTCTTTGTTTCCCGTGTCTAGTTTGTAAATTCTAGTAAATATTTTAAACTATTCAGAT
The DNA here is from genome assembly GCA_038406175.1 of Haplosyllis leylae. NCBI lineage: Eukaryota > Metazoa > Annelida > Polychaeta > Phyllodocida > Syllidae > Haplosyllis > Haplosyllis leylae. The sequence goes on along the minus strand of JBCAUG010166375.1, from coordinate 52,007 downwards.
ATTCATTTAACAAACTAATTCATGCGACCTTGAAGAAAACATATTTAGTGAACACTGTCTACATATATAAAATAAACCATTTACGAAATGTCATTTCAACGAAACTTTTGGCAATTGCCTCATTACACTGAAATGGATGTGAAAGCTCTTTTTCTTCTCGTCCCCTTTGAATTCAAGAAAATCACCCAATGAAGAATGATTTCTTGCCTCGCGACTCAAGCATGCTTCCAAAATGAAACCGAACAACCAGCATTTCCGCCGGAAATCACCACACTTCCTGTGACGATTGTCAGTGTACGGAAAATCCCTTATCAAAATTCCGCAAAGATAATAAGACTATGGCTTCCATGTAAGGTAGCTGGCAGGAAAGGCTTTTGTAGGTCCATGTATGTAGCCGGTAGCAATACAGATGGTTGCAGATGGGACTAGTAGTAAGTACCCTGCTAATACTTCTGTCCAAATCCACGCCTCGGGAAACTCCTTCCGGACGCGACTGACTCGCTTGAACTGTGGTATCGCTGGCTGCGACACTGGTCGGTATCCTATTTCAGGTGACCCCTGAGCTGTCGCAGGCTGCAAGTAAGCCCTGTCGGCGTTGCTAGCAGGGCGTAACGCAGCGTATCCGCCAAAACTGGATTGGAATCCACCTCTCAATCCCACGGGAATCCCACCTCCAGCTCCGTAGTATGCCACAGGGTACATACCTTATAAATGTAGCACTTGGTTTAAAATGATGTGAGAATATAGCGTGCGTCAATAATTTGATGAGGACGTGGTAAAAAATAAAATAAACACAGATCAAATCCAAATGATTTCCTCTTTAAACAACATTAGCGTGATTTTTGCACCTTATCCTGCATGGAATTCCATTTCGAAATGGAAACGTTAAGTGTGAAAGCGTTTTGAAATTGTACTTGAATCATTGACTTTAATTGACAAACAACAACAAAACCTGAAATGTTGAATCCACCTGTTCCTGAGGTAATATTGAAGACAAATATATGCTGCACCTTTTAAGCAACATTTGTGATTCAGGACATCGTGATATATTTTGAACAAAGTACAATGAACTAACGTTGATTTTATTTTTCATTGCAGCCTGAAATAAAATCATGCTATCTGCAAACAACAATTGCTGAAAGTAAATTGCAGGCCAAACCAGGTTTGTAGCGTTGATCGGAGCAGTCTCACAAATGGGTCACAAGAGGGTATTAGTATCAATTGAATTGGCTAATTTAAATGTTACAAAATAAACAAAACGACGCGTATTTAATTTCGAATAAGCTTTTGGATCTTTTGGATAAATAAAACAGCAATTGAAATTGACTAATTTTTCTTAACATCCTGTGAGAACATTTTATTACGACAATTAAAGGACCCATTTGTGACTGGCGTAAAAAGGAACATAAGTGACTTACTGTTGTCGGGTTCGCTCCTGTAGATGGGACAGTTACTCAACACTACTGCGCCTGCGTTCTGAAGAGGAAAATAAAACCATGGTTTAAAATCACCAGTCTCAGATACACGCTTTCGCTAACGTTTTGGCCGCAACTGGTGAGCCCACTTCCCCGGAATCAGCAAAGAAAAATACTTTCCTGCACTTTTTTTTAAAAGAGCTTCAACAATTTTTTACTCGAGGAGTTTTTTTTAAAAACGTTCTCACAAATTAAAGGTACTTGTTTGGTTATTGGCATTTTCACTTCATTAGAACAAGTTACATCATCACAAACATTGGGATGTTCAGATACTTGTTGATCTAGCCGTGAGTAGTTCTCAACAAGTGTGTGCACAGAGTATATTGGAGTGCTTCCAAGAGGGAACTCGGTATATTGCCAATTTTGGAATAAAACTAGTCAAATTATGTGACGCGTTTAGAAACATGACTTACGTCGATGACTTCGTGAGGATCGTTTCCTCCACGGCTCCACGGGTAGCACCACGGGCACCAGATCGACCGCTTGCGGCGCCAGTACCAGTGTGGGCGGCCCCCGGCGCTGTCGTACTGTCCTAGTTCCTTCATAATCTAACAAAACCAACAACAATACAGCACTTAAGTGTTTATTCCTCTAGTTTTTCTCCCAGATATTCTAAATGTGGTCGGTTTCAGTTGAAAAGCCTTAAACTTTTGATGTTTTCCTGTCAGTGATTATAAATTTACGCTAAAAATACAACTGGTCATCCTCATTTCTGCAGCGCGCGTTGTATTTTCCAGCGCGTGCACTCCTTTTGCACAATTTTTGGAGACTCCATTATGTGGGCAAGTTGCAATTTACACATTGTGACGACGTTGCACGCTGCAGAAATGAGTGCATCCCGTGCTCAGCAAATCTGTTTGAAACATTTTGTTCCAATGTAGCGCCGCTGATAATCTGTTTTGTAATATTTTTAACCTCTCGATTTTGAAATTTTCTGTTTTCTTGACGAGTTATACATTATATTTCCAAGGGTTCTAATTATATTCATTGACATAGATTTACACATTGAAAAATGCGCCATAATAATCAGCTTCCCAAAAGTCAACTGCGGTAGAATACAGATATCCTAAACGTAAAATACAGGTTCCAAGAAGAGACATGACAATTCTGTGTCATGTTGAACCTTTTCCATGTTCAAAATAAATAAATTCTGATATGAAATCTCGCAAGATGGTCATGTGACGGTCCTTCCAAAACGTGACTTACCTCGTCCTCTGTGACGTCATTCTCGTTTCCGGCGAGGAGGATCATGCTCTGGTCCATCGCGAGGAGCGTCACGAAAGAGTTCGGTTCCGTGTCGATCATCAGCGACACCTCGTTACCAGGCTTCGTCTCGTTCGGCGCGAACCTCAGGTTCAACTGGAACAGAAAAAAAAATAACGCCGTGATTATTCGTTATTGATATAAGGGTAGGTTTGAATAAGGACATGCAATGTTAGATTGTGGATAGCGCGACAAAAATATTAACGTCTGAGAGGAATTGCGTGTCTGATGGAAAGCTGTGTTGGCAATGCAAGTAGGAAGAACAGCACTACTGTGTGTTTCAAAGTAGTCTGATTTATTTGGATTTAATGAACTGGTTTTCAAATCCATGACCATAGAATGATTTCAGAAACAATTTTGGAAACCAGGTGCTACATTCTGATTCCTAACAAATGCTTCTCATTTTCTATTTCTCGTGCTAAAATATTTCGAATTAGAGGCTATTTTTTTTTACATAATTCTCTCTCTCTGAGAGACACTTGTTCCTAAGTGGATAAGGAAACGTTAACACTGCAAACGATTCAACACCAGTTGTCAAGGAAATGGAAACAAGAGTTTGCAAGGTACTCACGTGATTGGCCATGGCGCCATCTACTGTGAAGTCGAGTGAAGCGGCGAGCATCTCTTCCTGGTCGCCGGAACCTACGCACGCCAAGATCAAAATACGTCCGCTCGGCGAAATCTACAACCACAATAAAAATATATAATTCTCAGGAATATATCTCAAAAATATAAAATATATAAACGTGTGTTTGTGTAAAATATCGACCCTGTCAAAATCATCCAAGATTTGTGAAATTATATATCAAAATTATTACAACCAAAAAGATTATTGCAAATGAATGTCCTTGTTTATTAATCATTTTAAAATCTTCAATTTCGTATTGCAAGCAGTTTTTACAACATGATTAAATTTTCTACCCCTTGTCGAAGATTACACTAAAAACCTACTAAATTACACAACGTCAGATGAAGACAAGCATAATGATAATGTATTTGTTTACAGTAATGGTCACTATTTCATCAAGAGGACCACCTAATTACTCGAATTTTCGATTCGAGGGACAATAAACTTGGATGATGAATGAATACAAGGAAACAAAACGTACCTGTTTGGCGAAGTCTGCGTTCAGGCTGATCATGAGATTGTACTCGGTTGATGCAGGGTTGAAAGTGAGGACGTCCTGTCTGCGAACCTGACCTTTACCCATAATCTACAGAGATAAAATGAAAGAAGTCCTCTGATTATTGCGATGTTGACATTATATATGCTGGCTATTGCTGACTCTTCCACGAGCAACCTCATTTCTTGGATTTGATTTTTGGCGGTAGATTAGATGTTGGTACTTGAACAAAATCATCAAGACAGATACGTGAAGTAGTGCAGGGGAGAAAGGATCACCAGATGTGGAATTACTTGGGAGGAGATCACCTGATGTCGAGTTACTTCGCATTCTAATTTGTTGTCTTATTTGCTGATGAATTTATCTAAAGACAGAGATTAAAATCCATCCGAGATGAGTCAGTTAAGGATGACATTGGGTGCACGTAATCGTCGAAATTCAGTGAAACTGTCCAATTGTTGTTGCCCTGACATGGGAAATAAACATGTCTCCGCTACTGTTCACATTGTGCCTTCATTGAGTTGTACTGCTATCATGTTGCTAGGTAGTGGATAGTTGTTTATTAAAGACACATCTACCTGCCTTTCGGATATTTCTGAACGTAAGTATAGGTTGCATAAGACAAATAATTTTGAACTTTTCCTTCGATTCTAATCACTGGGCTGTTCTCCACATGGTTTCCAAAACAAAACTTTGCAGACTGATATCACTATGTTTCCCGAAACTTCTATTTCCTTGTGAACAGGGTTGTTTACAGATTTTGTAGTACTTAGACATTGCATTCAATGAAATCTCTGATAATATAGTGTTTTGTGCCGAGCAGAACAAGTCATTACCAGGAAATCTTACGTGTCTAAAACCTGGTTAACCAACTTCATAGGATTTCTGATGGGGCACCTTTTCTCAGCGACTGCTTCCTCTAAATATCTCTTGTCAACCTGTAATCAGTTCATTTACCTTTACAATGCCTTTTTGTCATTACTGAATTCCTCCAATCTTTCACACCGTTGAAAAACATAATCAGTATTGCAGTGAAAATATTTTCTCATCAACGGTTGTAATTAAAAAGTCACAATCAAGAATGCTATTCAGTTCCCAGTATTCTTTGTGGTGAATATGAAATGAAGACGCATCGACAGCTGGTGCAAAGCAGTTACAATTTCATGTCCATGCGATCTTGAGTTTTGGTGAAATCATTTGCGTTTAATACCGGATGTCAAATATTGGAAACGCCGAACTTTGTTCAATTAAGACACACATGGAAATTTGTTAACGAACTGAATCACCTTCTATTGTGATCTTTGAATTTGGATTTGGTGAATTCTGCAGTATTTCCGTGTTGGAAAATCTGGGAAGGATTAATTGTACTGACTCGAAGAAAAATAAAGATTCCTTTAAAATGGAACTTGAATTTCAGTTCAAGAACAAGAGCCTTCCTGCAATTAAATTTTTTTTGGTACAGAAATGTTGCTTCAGTCTAATTGTACAGAAATATTTTATAAGGGTGACACTGATTTCCCACTTGATTATTAACTCATTATCGCTAACAAGTGTTGATTGCATTTTCCACCCAGTTCTCATGTAAATGCATTTTATGAATTGTTAATCACTTTCACCACTTTATAATTACAATTCTTCAATCTGGAGGAGATGATAGTGATGATATTGTAGAACTTTTTTGTTATGGAGATAGATAATAGAAGCCAGGCCGATTCCATCAAATCCTAATTAAACTGTCATTTAAAATTAATTGCTTTACTTCATTTTCCTGACAAATTTAAGTCATGAAAATTGATTAGTGGTGAAATGAGATAGATCGGTTTTTAAATCTTTCACGAAGCGGAGAAATCATACTGCAAAACTGTTGAAATCTGAAATCTGAACCAAAAATAAAGACCAAATATTTGAGCCATCAATATCAGCATTCACTGATTTGCATTATGCTGCCTAATGAACAGTCTCAAAAATATTTTAGTAATCTACATAAAGAATAAATTCTAACTCTGTTGACTTTCACATTTACAACTGAACATTAATATTAAATCGAGTGAAAGATATGAAGGTTATATCCTCAGGAAAATTCAAACTGATCAATGTTTTCTTTTGTTTAAAACCTAACAATAATGGCTGGATTAGTCTAATATCTGTTTAAAGTTTCCAAATATATCATGATGCAAAGCATTCACCATTCGGCCAGGAACTCGGCACTTTTGGCCCAGAAAGGAATGCAGATTCAAGTGGAAGCTCACTGCTGATGGGACATAAGGTAATCTTCCTAATGTAGAGTTCCTATTGATACATGCAAATCAATCTTCCAGGAACCATCTGCTAATTGTTATTGAATTCCAGGAATTCCTTCCACAGATACAATGTAACATCCTTAGAATTACTACAGTGTAACAACATAGGGATTTCCTGACTAATCAAATGTACTGAATCAGAAACACTCACATTTTTTATGCTCAGTGTATGTTCGTCTTGCAGCCAATCAATTTGATTTTGCTTTTTTTGAAGAAGTCTGAGTACAAGAAGTTATTATCCCCCTCTTGGAAAATTAAACTAGTGAGTGACAATGATGCAATTTGTTTCAGAAATTTGTTGGGACAAAACTTCATTTGCGTCACTTATTGAAAAAAAATAGCAAGTAATCTTTCAAGGAAGTAAGTAGATCATCAAAGAGGAGACAACGGCTTGGTTCTGAGACAGAATATATTTGGCAATTGTGAATGCATTCTTATTGTCGGACACAACATTTCACTTGCATAAGATCCACGAGCATAAATTACAACCTGTGTGGACTGAGAACTGGTGAGATTTGAGACAGGATTCATGCAACTACAAAGAATCATTCTTCTCTCTTTAAGTAAAACGTCTTCCTTTTTCTTCCGTTCCCAGGAGTATTGCACGGTCACAGTTAACTTTGTAGAACTGGACGTTAAAGAGAATGAAGTGTTTTGCTGACTCACGAGTGGTAGTTTAGTGGTTGTTTACCAGTTCTTTCGAGATTTGGAAATTAAACATTTCACGAGGCTTTGGAAATCTGAAGATAATTTTGCTGAAATTTTGTAATTTTATACAGGTTGATCCATAATTTTCCCAAACCACACGGATTTAAAATTCAAGAAATTTAGTAAGTAGGTGGGGCCCGCATCCGAATTATTTCCTTTTCAAAGATTCCCTCTCAAAGAGTTCACATCTCAACTTGAAATGGTCTGCACCTTTCTCTGAAGATTCATGGGAACCGTTCCGGTTTACAACGTTAACATGTTTCGAACATCTTCGGTTTCACAATTGTATTTGTACTGACACGTTTTGTCTCGTCTGAAAATCCGTCAAAGTGGAATTCTTCAGCACTACTTATGACCTAACCTGGATTTCTTGCACGAGAGTCTCAGCATATTATTGCTAAGTATTATTTACATCAGAAGAAAGCAGAGCAAAATACATTTGTCAAACACGCAATATTTCCATGGCAACTGCTCAGTTACTACTCTATTGTTGTGGGTGTGCCAGAACATTCCTGAAATACACCAAATAAGGAGCCATAAATTTCAATAGAGTCGTTGTTATGAAAATATTTAGTTCAATAGCATCTGCGCACATGGTTTTGCATTGTGCGTAACTGCAGATGGAACACTCTGGTTGTCATGTTATATGTTGGTATTTATAGGAGATGAGGTTGTTCATCGAGCAAAGGATCGAAACTTTTATTTCGAAATCTTTTTGTCAACAAAGTGAATATATCTCAACTCCATAGCACTATTCCACTGGCGAATCACGGATGGTGAAAAATATGACGTTGCGTCGTTGAATGTTCACAATGCTGGCACATAAAATTATATCATAACAACATTCTGTGCAAACAAACTCCCATCAATGATTGCAGCTTAAAGTAGGAGTACTTATCTATGGTATCCCCAAATACCATGGACCCTCATTCAATCACTAACTTGACAGTAACAATTACTTGTCATTTGCCACTAAAGAAATTCTTGATCCGTCACTAACAGTTGTAAAATAGCTAGAGTGAAGTCATCTTTTTGTCTTTAACTTTAATGTCCTGGGCAAGTTGGTTCTTCTCAGTTGGGTCTTTCTTTTTAGTTTCTGCCTTAATTCAATTCGTTTTAATTGTTTGTATTTTCTGAGAAAGAACATTCTTGTAACAATTACATTAACACTAATAGGTGACATCATGTTGTGGAGCTGCGTTCCTGGATCAATGAGCGTCCCTTTCTTCTGACAGAGACTCATTCTGTGGGGGACCCTGTGCAAGTCTGACACAGAGTTACTGTTCTGTAACACAATGAGAGCAGCTTTCAGTTTAATGACTTTGTCAAGAAGAATTGACATTTTCCTGATGTTTAATATTTCATGCCCAGGAAAGGAGCTCCTTCCATTAATCAAAAGCTACTTTCTTCAACAAACTCTCATTTGAAACTTAATACGTGTTCAATAGTCAGTGTAAATAGGAACTTGCCTCATTTGTCCAACCATTTCAAATCTGTGAAAAGAAATGGGGTCAATAGTTTTGTAAATTAAAATAATTATTTTGAAACAGATACCAGCAACATAATTTTTTTTTCAAAGAACAAAAGTTCGTGAAAAATTAAACTGTGAAATCTTTAAGGCTGCGCTTAATGTTGTGGGTCAAAGTCAGGGGGTTGGGAGCTGCCTTGCTAGACCCATCACATTTTCATGTTCGTTGGTTTTTTAGGGATAATTGCTTAAAAGGTGAAATTTAGAGACCTACAACCAAGAACCGAATGTATAATAGACCATTTTTGCAATGACCTAATCGAACACCTACACGTCCACTCCCTGGAAATCTCTACAACCGACAAAACAGACACATTCTCAATTACGTAGCAAAAGGAAATTCCGATTCCTTATTTAAAACAAAGGGACAGGTAATTTGCGAAGTGTTGAGAGGCAAACAATCTCTTTCTCACAGAGTGGAGCTGGATTGTATCTCTTCTCAAGTTCAACACAGGTAGGATCTGTAATGTTTTACTTCCCATCCTTTTACACAGGGTAGACCCAGGACTTCTTAATTCTGTCTGCTATTCACAGGTTGGACCTGGAATATCTCGCATGTCACTGTTTCACACAGATGGGATCTGCAGTGTTTTACTTCCCTCTCTTTTGCTAAGGGAAGACCAAAACTGTTACTTCATAACTTTCTGCTGTTTTTCCGCATGATATAAGCAGATATAATTTCAAACTTCACTGAGATGCAAATAAACATTTTGTTCAGGATGATAAGCAGACACTATAAACTTGGCGACAAATATTTCTGAGATGGAATCAGCGTGTTTGTGAACAAACTTTATTCATCTATGAAGATTCTTTTGAGAGGATATTTCAGAAAGACATAGACACCGAGTACTAAGAAGTAAGACATCTCACATTTACCTTGTTTCTGGAAAATAACACACGACGCGTGCTGGCGGGGTGGCTAGGGAATTTATGCTATATCCTGCTTTAAGCTTTTAAGCTGGGAAGTCAGTTGCCGTGCATTCACCCTGTGTACTCTGCTATCTGTCGGTGACACCACTCTCTACCTTCACCGTTACTCATTCCATTGTTAAGAACACACCGCATGCAGAGTCTGTAATTCTCTTCCTTCACCGCTGTCGTTCATATTACAAAAGAATTCTTATTACCACTGTGCATTACTGCGAATGAAGATTTATTGAGAAGATGTCGCCTACATTTGTTATCGCGAAGACATTTTTCTGGACCAGACTTCATTTTATAAACATTCATGTGTACAAATCGAAAACATGAGAACCATTTGTTTTGTATGTAAACTGGAAAAGACATTACAGTCTCTAAGTTAAGTATGCCTCTCTATTACAACAGTCTCTATACCAGTGCTTTACCAAAGACTACATAACATTTTCAAAAATGCACGAACACAACATGCAATGGAGCAGGTGACAAATCCTGCGTAGGGAACCGCCTTAATTTGAGAACGACAAGTAAGCACGCACTGTTGGAAAGCAGAACTGGGATCCTTTCTTCACTATAATCCCTCGCCTTTGTGTTGAGACCCAGTAAAACCAAAGAAAAATACCTTGTCAAAGTTTTATGTTTGATTTTGAACGAATCTATTTAACAACTCAAAATCATTGAAGTCTACCGAGGGACATCTGTTAAGACCAGAGAAAATCTTCCACTTTGTAATCACCCTCTTGACCCTTGCTGGAGAATAAAATCACATGTGAATGTTTGTTGTGTAATGGCAAGTGATTAATTTTGATGAATGAGAGTTGCCTTTAAAAGTCTTTAAATTAGTTAATGACCATGGCCTTAGTTGATTATCAAAACAATGCTCGAGCCTTACAGGCTAAACAAGGCCTAGATCATTAACTATAACATAATGGTACCATGAGAAAGCCTTTTTTATATCAAATTCTTCCCTGATACTAGACCATTTGTGGACTTTGGCTGACATCTGCACTGATTTCAAAAACGCCAAGGATGGCTGTATTAATCGCTCGTACGTTTACTCACAATGACCCTAGGATTCACTTCTGAGTGCTGCCTGGCAAGACTGCTAAATGATGAGGGATAAAAGCGTTAAAAACCGTATTCGTTTTCGGATAACGTAAATATGGCCTTTCAGGGCATTGATACGAACCGGGCATAGTTTACATACTTACAGCCAAAACAGTATCACTAAAGACAGTTTAAACCCCATCTGTAAACATGTCTTTTCAATTGGCAAGGCATGACTTGCCTCAGCATGGGCGGACATATTCAATACGGTTTCACCTCCTCACGAAAAAGACGTGGGTTGACGTATAGGTTCACGCCTCCACAAAACACGGATTTTGTGTCTCTACAGAAGCAAGGATCCTGAATGCGAGCTCACGAACCATGAAACAAACAAGTAGAACCAGAAAAAGGAAGACACGCATTTTTTTCTGAAAATGGTTTTGTTTGCTATGACTTTCATGCACGCAAATATGACAAGAAAAAAAACACAACAAATAAAACACCTTGCCAGCCAAACCAGTTCAATTTTCTCTCCTCTCAACAACAAGATGCCCCCCGAATTGGGGCTCAAGATAGTCCCTGCACATTACTAAACCCTATGGCCAATAGTGGGGTGGGGGAGAGGGCAGCTTCCCAACTTTTGATGCTGAGTCAATGTCTGCCTAAACCCACATTACCTATGTCCAGTTGGGGGGGGGGGGTGTTGTTGGCCCAACTTTTGGGTGTCCATCTGGGATTTGCAACACACAGAACAACTCACTTTGATAATAGTATGGTCATCAGCGAGCAGGGACCATAAAAATAACTAATATAAAGTTTCTACTCAGTTTAAAGTTCCACTCTGATTCTACTGCAGCAATTGACCTCATTTCCGACTAAAATTCTCCCAAGAGATTAAAGTAACTTTCCAAACGAACACTGCAAACCAAACTTTTCGTGTTAAACGACGAAATTTCACATACACGTTCTTTCTGTTGTTAATTATCCGGGGTAAAAAACAAAGTAATAAAATGAAAAAATCCTTCCGTCCTTTGTTTCACATTTCATGTCGTGTCTTTGTGAAATGTAAAGAGAAAAGTAGAGAATGTTGAAAGTGCGACTCCCTGTGCGGAAATCCTGTCTCACAGAACAGATCTTACATGCAAACAGAATCCATCAACAACAAAAACTGATGAGTTACAAAGAAGGTCCCTATGTGGTTGCGTGTGTATCATATGCAACATTAGAAGTTAGGCTGTTTAAAAGAGGATGATATGGAAGGATCCCTATCCCCTCCCCTGGCGACCTTTAATACATGAATGTGGTTGTAAAATTTAACTCAGTGGAACCTATTGTTTTCGTGGATCACCCCTATTGGATGAGTTGGCCATTGTAACCTCCAAATGCCCAACAAAATTGACATGGGCTTTCCATGATTGCAAATAGCCACCAACTGTTTTATTTATTAGCGATGCCGTTTTAGTTTTTCCCTTCCCTCGGTGCCAAAATACTTTTAGATTTCCTCATACAATGTCACAATGTATTTTACTGTTAGAAGAGCCGCACCTGGACCAGGTATTAGTATTAGCATTTAATCAGAATGCTGAGGAAATAAGGCGGTACGTCTGTTCAAACAGAACAATGGAAGAATCAGTGTAAGACCGACGATAATCATCGGTGCCAAAGACGACGGTTTCCATAGTATCATCTCGTTGTGGTAATAGTTCTATTAAATACAAAGAGACTTAAGGTTGCTGTCTTCATTTGAGTTTCAAAAAGGCTTTAAGGAACTGAATGTGGGAATTTCTCCTTTTTATTTTCTATTGCGCAGTTGGTCATGAGCGCTGAGAATCTACAAAGACTGAAATTCCTTCGGTTAATAACGAAGGAGGTGGATTATCATGCGTTTTAATGGGTATTTAAGAGGATTATTTTAATTGCAGTGATCAAAGCGGAATTACTAGAGTATTTTACTTTGATATGACGTATCAGTCTGAGACCTGCTGCTTAATGGACAGGTTCAAGATATGACGAAAACCTCCATGAAGATGGACCTGCCATTTATGTTTTTGCACTGAACCTCGAACTCAAAGATATCAAAGACTTGCAGCGACTTGCTGTCTTGGACAGAATGGGACATACGTGCTATTTTGGCCCAAGCACAACCTGAATAAAACATCCTCCCAATGTCGCGCAGAAAATAAAGCAAACACAATTTCCAATCATTTATATTACAATTAAAAAGTTGCTTCATCCATTTTTTTTTAAATTGGCCGACGTCACCACTGTAAATCTATGTCAAAGCCTTATCCTTCCAAGAGACTGAATTTTTCATAAAAAATCTGTAACAACATTAAATACAGATATGTTTTACCTGTGGAATTCTATCTGCTATACAAAAACACACAAACAACACGATCTGACTAAATAAGCTGTCAATCGGCAATGTAAGTGACAAAAACGTCTGACAATCCATTAAACTGTTACGCGAATTGCGCAGGTTGTTTCCGTCAGATCATTTACCTACCTGGTGGTAATTCACTAATTCTCACCTGTCTGTACTTCATTAATTCTCACTTGTTTGTCTCAGCTTCCTACCTTTTGTCAACATGCAAACAAAGCGTGTTTTTCGATGACTTCAAGTTTTATTAGATGTTTTCAACTAGTTAGCCAAGACGTAAACAGCGAAGACAGGTCCATTGTAGAGTTTCTGGCCCAAAATTTTGAGAATTTTTAGTAAATATTATTCAACCTAACACAATTAAATGGCTGCCATTTAACATTAGAGACTTAAAACAAAAACTAAACACCACTAAATTTGAGTTAATCTTCATGTTGAACATGTTGTCAGCCATTTTGGATGGTAGCCATTAGCAAAAATCACAAAACATGGCAGCCATGGCTCCACTATTCAACATAGAGACTTGCAACCAAAACCAAATACCTCTAAGTTTGGGTCAATCTCCAACTGTAACATGTTGTCAGATATTACCAAAAGTCACAAAAGGGCTGCCATGAATCCACTGTTTGACATAGAATCTAGCAACCAGAACTGAACACCACTAAGGCTGTGTTCACACCAAGCATCAGCATCTGCTGTAGCAGCAGTGATGACACTTGTGTTCACTCTTTGAATGGGCCTGGGAACCTTTTTCCAGCATCAGCATCAGTGTCACTCTGTCTGAACATATCAATTGAAACCAATGTATTCTTACAAAGCGTCAATGCTGATGCTGACACTGACGCTCGATGTGAATAGACCATAAGTTTGGTTTAACCTTCAATTTCAACATGTGGTCAGCTATCCTGCATAAATTGGTAATTACTGGCGTACAAGACAAGATAATAACTGATTAAAGATGACCCAAAACTTACCAAAGGGTCTTGCCACCCAAACTTGAATTTCAAGTCTTCCAGGTTTTCAGATGTTTGGTTCAATCTGACCTATACAAGGCCAATCCCATGCAAGTCAATGCAATGAGTCACCAAAGTGAAATTCTTCGCGCTTGATATTTTCAATACTGTTAAGTTGCGTTTCGATAAATACTACGTGAAAAATATTTTCTACATACACTCATCCATCAGCCCACCCACACACGCATTTTTATCCTTGCCAAATCACTTGAATTCATCAAGTTAAATCAAATTCAATTGTCGGCGGACTTGTTTTACACAGCCATAATAATTAGATGGATCATGGCTTTGATGTTTACACTCGGTTCGGGAAGACTTCGGTATATTTCAAGTTCCAATCAGTTTCGATAAAAATAATTTTTCATCCTGGTCTCTATCTCTTGGCAAAAAATGTGAATGGACCAAAATCCGTTCGTTTCTATGCATTAAATTGAGAACATCCCCACAATTAGTGAAGCAGCATTAAAATGAATCTGACAAAGTTAACTTACTCTTATTTGTATTTCTTTCATTTACTTCTGCCTTTTGAGGGACTAAAAAGTCTCCTTATAAGTTCGTCTTTTAATCGAGAGGATTTCAGACAAGGAAATGAAAGGTTGTAGAATTAGACGGCTGAGTTCATCATATGAAAACCGTCAGAGACCTCCCGACTTAATGAAAGGACGTTCAGAGAGAAGGGACGACACGGGGAAGAGCCTCCTGTACACAGATAATTGAAATTAGACGAACAGCAGGAGCTTTGCACAGGTTCCTGCAGAGATTGAGGGAAATAGAGAAAAAGGTCCTTGGTACGTGCGCTCAATTTAAGGAAAAATTGTTGTGATTGTCTCAATAAGTTCAGATCTATGCCGTTTAAAGATATAACTGTAATTTAAGTCAGTCTGACATGTTTGGTGACAGAAGGAAAAAGGTCCGTGAAACTTGCGCACATTTGGTGTTATAAGGTGTTATGAGGACAGAGTAAGAAGTTCCTTACTCAAGAGGTAGATCACAGGTAGATCTACTCAACAGTTGGACAAAACGAGCAGTCCAAGTCCACCTAGCTACCAGTTGGGACATTGCGAGCATGATGAACAGTCCAAATGAGCCAGGTAAGCCAAAAGGTCTGGGAGTTCTGTGACTTAGGAAATGAAGGATTCACCATTTTCGTTCATGAAAAGGAACTTCCTGTGGTCTATTGCTGTCTGTCTCTTAATGATGTCTGCGCACATCCCATTCAGATTCTTACTTCACAAATCTGCTTTCATCATCAAAAGGGCAGTACACTTTGACTTTGAAGCCTTCAACATTTACTTTGGGTTGGTTGTGGAACAAGTTCCCAGAAAGTATTTCTCGTCTTTTCTTTGTTATGTTACTTGGTCTCTAATACTTATTAACAAAGCTTATCACCACATTACTAGCTTTACTGTATATACATTTCACGTGTATGGAAGCGTTATGAATTGCATGGTAAAAACAGGTAGAACCCAACAAAATTCCTTTATCATCACCATCTGTTTAGAACAGATGGTAATAAGAGACAGTCTGATGTAAAATTGACCAGTGTCGTGAGAAGAGTTGTTTGAGAGTTATTCACTTGTTACACTAGTTATATCAAATATGCAAAAAATGACTTTGCGTCCTTGACCCAACTGGTGGCACGAGCAAAATGACGGCATGGGAGCATTCTGTGTAAACAAATTCCAACCAGTGAATGCAGCTTAAAGTAGGCCTGCCTAATTATCATAAAACTGCCAAAGGCCCTTAACATCGACTCAACCACTAAGGTGACTCAACGAGCCGCCAACAAATATCAGGGAACCAGATGCCTCACAGTCCAGAAGTTAAGCAAGTGTGCGACCAGAGAAGGGACTAAGATTCATTGGATGCAGCTGATAAAAAACGAAGCACATAAATTAAAAGTTGTCATTTATTTTCAAGCTTGAACCAAGGGTCGATATTTACACAATTACAAGTCTTGTGTTTTGATTATTGGAAACAACCCTTTTCCGGAAAATTAAATATTGAATGTCGGGAAGGTGTTAACTCTTTGTTAATAAGGTCTCATTGTGTCACAGTACAGTAACTCTGTATCAGACTTTTATAACACCCTCCCCCCCATACACAGAATGATTCTCTGTCAGCAGGAAGGGAGGCTTATTGATTCTGGAACGCAGATCTGCAATATGACGTCAAGCATTAGTGTTAATGTCACAGCTGGTGGCCACAATAAGGTAGTATAATTCAAAGGAAGTGGGATCTTTACAATTTCAACCCTTTGTGATCAGAGTTTGTTTACGTGATGCCAATATTTCTATCTGAGTTTCCCATGGTTTTCAAACTGACAAACCTATTCTGTATTTTTATCTAAATTTATATTGTATGTCTCTCTTTATGTAGGTCCATTGGCGAATCTAGGGGCGCCAGGGACGCGCCCCCCTCTGGGTCTAAAATTCTTTATTTTCATGTAGGTTTCGGGAAAAATTTGGCCAAGTAATAGGTTGGCGCCCCCGTCTGGGAAATCCTGGATTCGCCATTGAGATCTATTACCTATTGGGCAAACTATAAGACCATCTGTTTAACACCTGCATGTAACAGATGTTCCGTGTGTGTATTGTACCAGACGATACGTACAGACGATCATTAAGATCCGTTCACATGACTGGAAGCGAACAAAAAAACGATTCTTAAACTATATCATCGTCTGTCCATGTGAATGATTGATCAATCGGGGAGGAAATGAAGGGAATGCCAAATGGAATGACCTATTCATATGCATGAGTGTCTATTCATACCAAGCAAAAGTGGCGGCAAAACTGAAAAAGATCAAATAACAATAAAAAAAAGATCAAAGAATAAATGACAAACAAACATTAAAGAAAATTTTCACTTTCTCTTTCACTTTGACTCTGCGTGAACGGGCCCTTTACCCTGCAAATCCTGGCGAGTGAGAATGGATTCTTCAATTCGCTGTGAATTTGTCTGTTTTGTTTACCATTTCCTTTTTTGATGTCTGAAGAACCATTTATTTGTGATATCGCTTTCACGTTCGCTTTCGCGCGCTCAGTGTGAACGAATCTTTAGAGATTTACGCAATAAATTCAGGTACTGTTGGGTGAATCTCGATCCAGATGGATCGACATTAAATTGACATTGATTATGCAATTACAACACATTGCATCGACCTGAGCTGCAGTGACCAGAAATCCGCATCTAAAGATAACCCGACTCAAATGTTATGATTATTTTGTTTGTGATTGTTCTGTGATGACTCATTCAAACGTTCTAATAGGTTCGTTTGCTGGACTTGCAGAATCAGCTTCCTGTTCGAAATTTTCCTCTCATAAACGTAGCAGTAGCAGTTGTTCTTAATTTCAAAGTCAATTTTCAAAAAGAAAAAATCCCCCCCCCAAAATCGAAAGCTCATGGCATGAAGGGAAAGGGAGTCATTATGCCGTCCATGAACATTTACCATGTGTCCTCCCCGTTTTGTGAACCTCGTTTCATATTAATATTGTTGCCATAATTCTCACTAGATTGAGAGATTTTCAGCAGATGGCAAAGTGCATCCTCGTACATTATATGGGCACGTATGGATACATGTATATGTACCCGGGTTGTACCAATTTGTAGGGATATACATTAATGTGAAATACATCTGATACTGGGGCAGCGAGTTATCAATCAGAAATGCTGAGCGCAAGGAAAAACTGGGTGATTTGGGTTTCAAAGCCAGAGTGTACTTCCTCGAATCAAACTTTCAAACATTTACCAGAGCCAAGGAAACAAGGGATACGCAGAGCTGTTTTCCCAACATTCTCTTCACTTTGCCATTTGAAAGTTTTTTAAACTCCTTCAGAAACTGTTTATTTGACTCTATCAGTAATTCCGCTCCATCAATTCATTAGTCAGCACTCCGTTGCATTCAAAAACACGGTAGTTGAGAGTAGTATGTGTAGACACGGAACTTCATTCAACTATGATCATATCAAACCAATCTGCATAAAATCTCTCAAATGCACCTGTCATTACAATCAGCTTATTCGTGTTGTACCAGAATCCAGATGCCAGCTGGGTACGTGCAAGTTATTTTTTGATAATATTCATCTGGTCTTAATCTTGAAAAAATCATTGAGCACAGATGCTGGATACAATATACGATGTAGTGTTCCTACACAAACAAATATAATTGTATTACGTTTTTAAAATATTTGGAGGATATTAGTCCTTTTTGTGGGGCATTTGGCACAGTGGGTTTGAATTTCTTCTGTCGTCTGTCACAAGTTTCCCCCACTTGTTTGCGTCAAACCTGCACGCAATAGATTCCTGATATTATCCTTTGACGCAACACCTGCTGACCTCCTGGTGGCCAGCATGGCATCCGAGACCCTTACATCTTACTTTTCCAAGCTGCGGTGGAATTCAAACTTGTGCAAATCTATCTGCCATTGCAATGTCTTCGTTCACCTAGACGAAGATACCGTCTGTAGTACAAATTGATGAAACACGTTGTGGCAGCAATGTTCAGGCTGACGTAACAAGTAAACAATTCAAACAAATGTTGTAACGTTGTGCTGAATATTTTTTTGCCTGAAGAAGCAATTTGGTCAGACCTGCTTTGAAATTTCGAAAACTCTACTAATGGTCCAGTAGCAGAACGTGATATCGAAGGGAATTATTGTGGTACTTTCTTTTTATGGCCCAGGCCAAGTCTTGTACTAACCATAGGAACATATAATATACATACGTATAAAGATGGGTTACACGTAGGTAGTAATTTAATTGTATAATATTAACTGTCAGAAACAGATAGATGACCTAAGCTCCGACATCTGGTCCTGCAGTTGGTGGAATTGAAATGAATTCACGAGCAGCAATCAATCAAATTGATAAAGATGGGATAGCTGGCAGGTGGAGCATACTAATGAATGAATACTATACATCATGTACATACGTATATTCTAATCATATTCTTCTACTTCCTTTTCAACTTGGCACGCACAGTAATTGAATCAAGATTTCAAGGAATATTTGGCTGGTTTGTTTCCCGAAGCAAAACAAATATTTGTGACGAACAAAACGAACAGATTTCGAACATAAAGTATTAAAGTGGCCATGAAATTATTACTTAATAACTTTCTTAAACTCATTACTGTCCAATCTGATTTACTTTGCTGTGGACAGTCGTTTCCTGTGTACACAGTCCCACCAAATGCATGTCCCTAAATGCAAAATTAATAACCGGGACAATAGAGCTAAATCATGAACATTCATTGAAGTACAAAGGTGAGTTATGGAGTCAGGTTGGGTTCATCAGTAAGGACCCACAGGTAATTGTACTCGTCAGTAAAGACTGTAAGGTAGCTGTGCATATTGACAAGGACGCTCATGTAATTGTGGCTGGATGGGTAGTACTGTGCCCATCAGTGAGGACCCACAGAACCCAGATGTAGTTGTGTTCATCAGTTCACCCATGCATAGTATTGCTCACCAGTGAGAACAACATTTAGTTGTGCTGACCCTCGTATAGTACCGCTGGTGAGTGAGGACCCACATGTAGTTGTGCTCAACTTTCCTAAGGACCCATGTGTAGTGTGGTATGTATGGGTAAGGACCCATTGGCAGTTTAGCTCATCAATAAGGGCTCACAGGTAGTTGTGCTCATCAGAAAGGGCCCACAGGTAGTTAAGATCGTCAGTAAGGACCCACGGGTAGTTGTGCTCATCAGTAAGGACCCACGGGTAGTTGTGCTCATCAGTAAGGGCCCACAGGTAGTTGAGATCGTCAGTAAGGATGCGCAGGTAGTTGAGATCGTCAGTAAGGACCCACAGGTAGTTGTGCTCATCAGTGAGGACCCATGGATAGTACTAGTGCTCATCAGTAAGGACCCACAGGTAGTTGTGCTCATCAGTGAGGACCCATGGATAGTACTAGTGCTCATCAGTAAGCACCCACAGGTAGTTGAGATCGTCAGTAAGGATGCGCGGGTACCCCCTTTAAAATGTTAAAACAAACGTGTACTTACGATGTAGTAGATCTTGTTGAATGGGGCCGTGGACCTGATGTTGAACTGCATGGTGGATCCAACCTGCAAATAAAAACGAAAAAAAGTTCGATGTTATTTTAGTTGCGCAAAAATACAAATTCAACACTTTTCAGCTTGGCAACTCCATCACTTTAAAAATTTCGTCGATACAAATACAATTCAATTGAATCAGTCAAGATGCTAAGCAGAGGCAGCACGAAAGGTGAAATTATTAGGTTAATGCATTTGACTTACAAGATCCACTCAAGTTTCACATTCTACAGGGACATCATCTGAAGTCCAAAACAACAGGAACAGCAAAGATGATAAAAAATAGATCTACGTCGTGAACGTCTAGATCTTCACGAATTGCTTGTTGCTATGTGACAAAAAGACGTTCTAACATAATGATGTCATTACAGCATTCTGTGTAAACAAATTCCCACCAATGACTGCAGTCTAAAATAGGCCTAATTATCATAACACTACCAAGACATATTCCCAAAATACTGCGGGTCTCTTTTTTCAATCACTAAACTGACTCTAAACGAGCCAGTAAAAATGACAGTAATCAGAATTTGGTAAAATGTGTTGCAACTCCTATACCTTCAATTAATGTTCGATGTGACTTTAAACTTTTCCACAATAATCTGGATGGTGGAAGGAAATGTTTTCAATTACTCTTAAGCTTATGTATTCAGCCAGTGATTCCAACAAGTCTTATTGCAAACTAATTACACACGTCAAATATTTGGATAATAATTGATTTTACAATTCCAGTCAGCTTCCAGTCAAATTGCATACGAAAACTAGTTTGAAAGGTCAAACAACACAAAATTACAAATACAGACAGAGAAAATGAAAACTAATGGAATGATACTGTGAGGAGTTCAATCAAGACAATCAACGACTGCTGCAATTAATCATTACGACAAAATAAACGTTAATTACGACAGGAGTCTCCTGTTACTCTTCTGTTTCGCGGAATCTTACGTGACGGTATCACGAAAAAAACTATGATTTGATTTTCTTTGAATCTTGATTGCAATGCTCATTTAACGCATAAGAACGCCACTAGGACTTTTCCCATACGATGGGCTGTCAATCATTGCGCCTCTAATTCTGATTGGTACTTCCCATTCCGTGCTCCATCTTCACGGAAAGTTGAGGCGCTAAGTCATTTTTAGTCCACAACGCCACCGACAAAACGTCTCTATTGAGCGCCGATATGTGGTATTTTAAATGTCACATTTACCACTAAAGATCAAGGTTACCAAAGGGAATAATCGGCAAGATGTTAACTAGGTGTAGCACCAATAGGAAATCAAATTTGAACCAACTTCCCCATGGATACTGGGTCGTTTCTTAGTGTACCATGACGACTTTTTTTATCTTTTTGAAAAATATCAAGAGTGTAGTGGCGGGTCCAGGATTTCCCGGAGGAGGGGGCGTCAACCGCGAAGGCCATTTTTCCCAAAAAAACATTTGGACCAGGGGGGGGGTACGTACCTGGCGCCCCCTTGGATCCGCCAACGAAGACTATCAAAGCCTATTTTCGAAAATGATTTCAAATATCCTTTTACAAACTTAAAGACGGACCATAATGAAGTGTAGTATTGGGACTCTTGGCCCATGAGTGTTATCAAATATTCCAGAGGCAATCTTAGTTGGGTCTGGTAATAAAGAAGCCTCTAATTTGTTCAACAATAAGAAATTTGGGTTGTAATAAGATCTGAATCATCCAGGAATACCAATCAAGTAGGGTGCTGTATTCCCTATCCCAATAATTTGGCCTTTCCATTACATTTGGATGTTGAATTTTGCACACTAATTGTAAATAGACTAGTTCTAGTCTCAACTAAGTTCTCATCTGATGAAAAGGCTCAAGAAATTTCCTGGGTAGTGCAAGAATTTTATAATAGCAAGTTATCTGCTTGTGCCGTATTTAATTGTAAATCGGGAAATTTAAATAAACAAAATGTCAAGGTGCCCATACAGTAGACTGGTAGCAATTCTATCTGCTCTAAAATAAAGTGTACTGATCGGGGCACAGCAAAGGTATTAATCTTCTCAGCTCTGACGATTTTGCTATTTTTTGCAGTGTGAAATTGATAAATTAGGCGCATCTCTATGAATAATCAGGAAAAATTCAACAATGGAATATTAATGGTAAAGTCATGTGAAAAAAGACGGCCGCGCGTTTGCAGGATAAGTGTTGTAGAAGTTATGAAGGATTGGGAGCGGAAAGTCGAGTCTTTATCATTACTCTGTGCTCATCTCCTTCGGAACTCACACGCAAAATCCAGCTCCAAATCATCAAAGAAAAAGTACCCCTTCTAATGGATCCGGATAAAGCAATAGCCTTGTAAAATACAGATACTTTCGTGCAGCACGCAGGCAAACTCCCACTGAAAAGTTTTGAAAAAGTTCTTATTCAGGAAATGCCTCCGTTTTGGGAGATCTTTCTATTTTGAGAAATGTTCTGGTTCTGAGAAATGTCATTGTTTTGGGACATACTTCTGTTTTCAGAGAAGCTCTGGCTTTGAGACATGTCCTTATTGAAAGAAGTGGTCTTATTTTAGTGAAATGGTCTTATTTTAGGAAATGTTTGGCTCAGAAATATGTAATTACCGTCAGTGTTACATGACGGCATAATTGGCTGCCCATACATTTACAAGAAGAAGAAAGTTCTCCTGCGTGAACGTAAGAGCATACCGCCCGTAGCACAACCGTCCTGGTTCTGTACAGTGGGGGGGGGTACCTTCTGTCCTGGCCAGGGGGTACCCCCTGTCCTGGATGGGGGGGGGGGAGGGTACCACTTTCCTAGGTTGGGGCACTCCCCTGTATCTGACGACTGACGCATTTCAAAGCACACCTTAACATGTGAATGTCAAAGATGCATAGTGCCTCTGCTGTACGAAATTCAGAACAACGACAGCAGCTTTCTCCAAAGCCACGCAACTGTCTTGTTGTTCAGGTTAAACGAGACCTTTTCGTACCAAGACATAAAAACAGTGACATCTGATATTTAAATTCCACCAAAATAGCCGGGCTGACGTAATACGTTACACGACTAACGTAACTCAGAGTTTAAAAAAACAGAAGTTGACATTTTACCGACAGTGTGAACGGCACAGAGTGAGATGTCTCGGTGTGAGTCTCACATGAAGAATCGTGTTCACATCATGATCGTTGTGGCCGGGGGGGGGGAGGGTGGGGGGGCATTTGATATTCGCACATTACATATTGTCTGTTGCCATGAGAGTAATTGTTGCTCATGTTGATTTTGATTGGTGTAATTTTCTCATCAATTTTCTGTCCCGTCTCTGTATTCTGGGTGAATAGAACGATGTCTGCACGAAATGTCCATTGATGACAGAATGAATGGAACCAAATTGTGCAATGTGACATAGACGTCACCTATAAGAACTACTCCAATTTGTACCATCAACAGGTAAAGATAGACCATATTTCTTGTCATGTTTGTCGGTCTGTCTTTTACTGGTTTGTGCTTGCAAATGCATTGTTCCAATATGTTGGTGAGGTGTCAAAAAAAAGTTCAAAATTTAAATTTTATTTATTATTCTTGCTCTTCAAAATGCTTCTGTGATTATATACCACTTGGATGGCGTGCTTTCAACTGAATTTTTTTTTGTCCTGGGCAATACTTTTTTCGTCAGCTTTAAGCTAATTCCCCTATTAAGTGTTCTGCTCTGGAGATGAAAAAACATGACTTTTTTGCAGACTGCGATACGCAACATCAAAAAACTGGGAAAGCGTTAAAAACGCCATATTAGTTTACGATTCAAGACATTGCTGTTTAGGTTTGCTCGTTAATTTAAGAATTAAAAAAAAATTTATTGATTCCCAATAACATCATCAGAACTTTAATTTTCTGGGGTTAAACACTGACGAACACCACATAAACATCATGCCGTGCGCCACTTCTACTCCTCAATCTTCAGTAGATTTGATGCTTCTCTTAAGAAGCTGCAACAAAAAAGCCAATTTACTTTTATCTTTCCCTCGTGAAGGGATTCCTGTCAAATATACTAACACAGCTTTCTCTGTTCATTTTTGCTTGAGGCCAAATTTTCCAACCCATTATCTTTCAATGACAATAATGTTAAATACAACAACATTCATTCCTCTTTGAAGCTCGGTACCTGAACCAAGAAATCGTTTGTAGTGAGAACTGAGTCAAACTTGTGGAATTTCGGGAAAAAAGGTCACAATGTTGCATGTTTTGGATAAAATGTATCAAAATGTTTGATCAACGGTCACATCTAATTCAGCTAATTGGACAAAAACTCACCAAAATATTTGCTTTAGAAACTCATTTGAAAGCAGGGCCTCAATTTCCGCTACAACACTTATCCCTCCTTAACATTTTCAGTGAAATTAGATGTCAGATACTGAGCACGCCAATCACGTGTTGGACTTTTATTTCAATTACAGTGAATGTGATTAAATTTTAATTGAAGGATTACTTAGAGGATTACGCATTGTACTTGCAGCACGCATTCAATTAAGCCTTAAGTGGTTTCATAACAATCTCGTCACGAATGATAATGGGCTTCTTTAACTTTTTGTTGAAAGATATTAGAGAGATTCTAACACTCAAGGATGCAAGATTTCAGGGACGAAATCTCCTTGTTGATTTGCATGCTTTTCCTTTCCATTTTAAAAACCTGTGCCCGCTTAAAGATGGAAGAAATTCCTTGTAATGAATCACACAGATATCAAATACGCAATTACTTGTTGCGTGTTAAAAACAAAAGCCATTATCTATCTTTAATTTGAAAGCCTGTTTACTTCAAGCAAAAACTAACGCCAAAGAAATATAATAACTAAACGGTTTACAATCTTTCCATGACATTGTTCGCATCAAAGAAAAATTCACATCACTTTCACGTTCGCGTTTCTCCAGGCTAGGTGTGAACAGAGGTAAAAGACGTTGCTCTCTCTTTCGTTTTCGCTCAGTGTAAGCGAGTTTTAACTGATGACATTGTTACAGTGTCTAGTTCTGTTTTGCTGTGAGTCTGAATTCATTGATCTGGATTCTCTGCATCTATTTGCCCTGCATCCTCATTGTCTTCAATTCCGTTCGGCTCATAAAGCGTCATTTACACCGAGGGAAGGCCAAAAAGCGAAAGCGATTGTAAATGTTTCTTTAGTTTTGCTGACATTACAAAAAAAATGATGTCATGTATGTAGTCCAAGTGCTGTCTCATGACGTAAAATGACGTCATGACAACATTCTCGTGTAAACAAATTCCCACCAATGACTGAAGCTTAAATGTCTCATTACCATAAAACTACAAAATACTCCCCTCCATCCTGTCCCATATCTTTCGGGGAGCTCATAGTAATCAATAAGCTGACTCTAATGAGCCAGCAATAACAGCAAAGCAAACGATTGTCTCATTCACCATCTATGGTATCACCTTAAATTTGTCTGACGTTAATGGGTCTTGATACATCCAAGTATGGTGAACAGAAACGTAGTGTGTATTGTTCTGCCTTCTGGCGGATGTAGAAATACGAAGAACCTTGGAAGCAGTCTGTGAAATCAATATCAGTAACCTAAGGGTATATGTGTCTGGATGGACACTTCTGTCCCAGTAGCTGTTTCGTGAATATATCTATATCTGGGTCAAGTATATGGCTATTTTACAACATAGGTTGTATTCCTGTTGTTAGTCATGTCGGTGAAAAAGACAAGCACTTCAGAGATTAACAAAATGGTTTCTAGAAAATGGGATGGCAATCTATAGGTGCAACTTGACGAACGTGGACATACGTGGCCATTGGTGTGAGAAAAAGCCAGTATTATGTCCACTAGTTAAAACTCTAATACGAGAGAGAGCGAATGTTTGGCAGTGAAATCTCTAGGAGACTTCTGGACACCTAAGCTGAGGAAGCTACTGATTGTTTAGCTTGTTTGTCAAGTCACTTTAGGGTAATACCATTCTAGACAAGAATTCTTCTGAAAATAACAACAAACCAACATTGCTCTCTGGAACAGATCATGCAGTGTGCGATGTCACAATATGATATGGTAGTAGTAGTGGTAAGCTTCTAGGTGATACTCAAAACAGCCAAAAACTTCCCCAGAGAACATGAAATCAAGAAGACGGTCCCTGAATGGGGGCAATCTGTTACGTGCGTCATTTGCAATTATGCAGACGAATGTACACCGTTTGAACGGGCCTTAAGTTAATGTTTTCAATCTTATTGTGATTCTAAGTTTACGTGTGGCATGTTTCCATGCTTCTATTTAAAATAAAGCCTTTCAATCTGATGAATCTATTCAAAGAATTCCTGCTATTGTCTAATGGAAGAATCTTGTTCTGATGCTCGGAGTAATGCCACAGAAATAATTGTTTTAGCACAAGTGGGAGATGTACCTCTCTGAGGGCTCGTTCACACAGGACAATGAAGAATGCCAAAAGCGATGTCACCGACTGATGGTTTCTTAGGAATTTACAACTTTTCTGTTTAATTAAAACCATGCAGAGAAACTCCGTTTTCGCATTCGCTGCTATTTCCGTATGAATGAACCCTAAGAGCTATGTTTATTTTAATTACAGCTGTTTACTTGCACGACCGAATAGCATACAAGAAACTGGTTTCCTTGAAATCCTTCCAAAAACATTATTGTACTAAACGTTCTCATTCAATCAATCTGTGAAGCGGATCCATCTTAAGCATTCCAATTAGTGGTAAATTCTGTTCATTGAAATATCAATTTTGCTTCCTTAACTATTAATAATCCGGCTAATCCGCTCGTAGTGAACAAAGTTAATACAAATTGTAATTGTGATCATGTACGCGGAACTTCGTCAATTCCACTATCCTCATGAATGATAACGGACTTGTTCAATTCCCTCTTTACTTGTGTATAGTGTTTACAATTTCTTTTCTTAACGATTTTTCTTGGGAACAAGCACTAAAGGTGGGTGTTGTATATGCTAAGAATTATTCACTGTATGATCTGATCAAGACGAAAGAGACATTGCGTTGACAATACTCGACCCATTGAGCTCTGACCCCTACAGACTGTCTTGTTTGAGAGACACAGATAGTTTGATGGTGTGAGGAGCTGTGTGTGGTAATGGTATGTGATCAATCATTGACGGATCTTGGGGACGCAAGGGACGCATCCCCTTGGGCCAAAATTTCTTCATTTTCATGAAGATTTTCGAAAAATATGGTCAAATAATACGTTAGTACCCCTTGAGGGGTCGGCACCCCGAAGGGAAATTCTGGATCCGCCACTGTCAATGGTACATATGTAATAGTGACAATTGATACAGGTTATTGGAAGAAGCTCAGTTTCTTCTTTGTTGCAGGAGAAAAACAAAGTACATTATGACATTCTCATCAGCCGTCTGTGATACGCTAATAAATTTAATCAAAAACGAACACTATTCCCTTCTCATTCGTAAAACAACTCACATCACGTCATTGAATGATTAACTATTCCTGGACACGCAAAATTTCCTCTCTTGAAATGATAGACACATCTATGTAACCTAGTTAGTGTAAAGGGACCTCATTGTTAATAGTAGCCTAGTGGGAAGGGAATTCATTGTGTATTCCATTATTCATGGTAATGAGAATGGATGCGTTTAATTATTATTAACATCACGATTCACTGATTATCATATCAAGTTTAGATTTTAATACAGTGGGAAAATAGCTAAAATAAATTGGTTCTTGTCTCCTGTGAACCATGCAAACATTTCTGCATGAAAAGTTAGAATCACCAAAATTTTTTGTCAAGATGCTAAGGAGGTGTAACAGGTGGGTCATCCACCTTGGATTTTAGACCCAAGAAGAAATCAGGCACAGTTTTACCAGTGACCCCACAAATAAACTACACCCTCCATTAAAATTGAGAATCTTTGTGAATTTCTGTTGGTTGAGGCACAGGCCCTTTTTCACATACTAAGAGAATGTCGTGTATGTATATATCTCCTGCCGATCTGACAATTTCACAAAACAATTGGGGGAACAATGAAACTACCAATATCACAAGGTTGTTTTAAAATCCGAAGACATATCACAAGAAATATGAAATATCCCAAAACACAACAGACTATAAAGATTACGAAAGTTCCATGATCAAATTGCGACAGCTCCACGAGAAGCCCATGAAGACCAATTTGTATGCAGTTAGCGGAGGAAAGAACCCTCAGTAAGAGAGACGTTAGGCCGGTCAAAGAGAGAAGCTCCGCCAACTCTGATAGTCAATTCATGATGCGGATAGGGCTCCACCAAAATGATCTTAATGCCGTAAATCGGGGAAACAGTTTTTTATGATCAGTACTATTAGTTGAATTTTTCTGATGGCAGCTATCGCAGACTCTGATCTTCGACCAGCACGTCAACCACTCATGCCATGTATGATATCAAGCAGAAAGTATTAATGGAAAAAACTTTAATCGTAGCTTATTTCTTAAAAACAACCCAATGAGCTAATATCCATGGAATTCCAACAAGTTCCTCGAAGATTGCCCAGGCATCCTCCTATTTTGCTGGTAATAATGATACAAAAAATCCTAAAATCAATTAATACGTAGACCCATTGTCAAAATGACGAAAAAAGCAAATTGCATTGTGCAGATGATTACTATTAAATTATTACCCGATCGAATATTCTCTGGGTTAACCGAAAAGGTCCGAACTCTACTAATAGAAACCTATTGCTTCTCACTCAGACGACTGTGAAAAGAAAATGTGTCAAGAACCGCGACATAGAGAGGAAATGGGAGGATAAAACTCCCAATATAAGTGCGTCACTTCTTTGACCAATTTCTTAATGCGCTTTGAAATCACCTTGCGCCTGGTGGTGAAAGGAGTCTTTTCACCAAGTTCAGTTCTGAGAACTTATGTCATAATGTCAGGAATTATTTCTGGGGACTTTTAACAGATGAGTTGTGAAGCCAACTAAAGGAGCTCAAGTATTGAGAGAGTTTCACTGTTGGTGAACTTTGAAAGACTTTTTGGACCTACGGGCCCCAACTTTAAAGAAAAATTGTCACTTCATAGGAATTTGGTTGAAAAATCTCAAGAGACAATTCATTTTTTCTTACTTATAATTTTCCACTGATTTAGATCTCAAGCGAAATATTTTGAGGTTTATTATTCTATTATTTCGTGAGATGAAATGGTCTTGATGTTAAAATCACCGTGACGAAAAATGTTTCTCAAACCAGAAAGAAATGGACAGGTCAAAACTAAGAATAAACCATATGATTTCACAAAACTCACTCTCTGTGAAACTGATAGATAATGTGTTACTGTCTTCGGCCGATGAAAACAAGCCCAACATTCCATTTTTTTTTCGAAAACGAAGTTAAGCTCTTTTGGAACTTTTCATCGAGTAACCAGTTCCTGAAACTGGTTTACAATGAGAAAAATGACGTTGTATCTTTGAACGTTAGCAATTGCTGGCTCGTGACGTCATGGCAGCATTCTGGGTAAACAAATTCCCACCAATGACTGCAGTTTAACGTAGGCCTGTATTTATCATAAAACTGCCAAATGCATGTCCCAAAAACCTCCGTGACAGCCATCTCGACCACTATGTTGACCCTAACGAGCCAGTAATAAAGAGAGAAAAGATGAGGTCTTGTTGTGCACTATGTTCATTCAGTAAACAACACAAACCGACTTAGCTCTAAACTATGGAGTGCTCTGAACCCTGGAGTAAATCTCGTTGTAAGAAAGCAGGTTGAAACGTTGTAGATCATATCTCCCTTGGGGAGAGATAAAGGTAAATAGACCGGATAAAGTAAGTACCATTATGTGGTATGTTCTCCCTAAGGTCGTAAAGCCTCATCATTTGACGGGTTGAAGCAACAGTAATTCCCTAGCAAAATAAATCTCCTTTTGCAGCTTTCTTCTTCTTTAACATGATTTGAATTTTTTAATTTTCCACAAGAACACAGGATATCAACTAAAGTAAATTGAGTTTTCCCTAAAGAGTATTCACTGAATTGAGTGAAATCGGTCTCAAAAATATTCAGCTGGAGTCAAAAGGATTCGATCCAGCAATCCTCTGAAAAGCAGCACAATGTCTCAACTTTCGGTCGCAAAGTCATAGATTTTAGTGAAAGGATCTTTCAATTGAACGGTATTATTGATAAATTACTGATTTCATCAGATTCATTTAATTCACTACATTGGATGAAAGTTTTTCTTAATTAGGAGAAACGCAAATACCACACGGGCTCAGAAACTTCACATGATTTTCTTCGATATATGACACCAAGACTTTGCTTGGCACCTTTGAAACATCTCCTCACATGCATAGCGCCATTCACACGCACACTTCTGTATTCCTTCTGTTATGGTCTGTTCACACTGGATGACACCGAGAACGATACTGATCCTGAGCCTGACAATGATAATTACGGGTTCCACTGCAATATGCAGAGCACTTCACACTGCACCGATACCCTGCCACTGATGCCATTAGCTAATTTTAGCCATTTTATCGGTCTCACCACATATATCGTCCTTGATGTAGGTGAGTGTGAACATACCATTAAAAGTAAGTCAAAAAAAAAGGGTCACGAAAGAAAGCCGCACCGTACCGATTTCACGTTTCTTACCTCCGTGTGTTGAGTTTCCGGCTCAGATACTGACCTTTCAGGTTATGTCGCACAAAGTGGAGGCCCAATATCTTTTCATGTTTGCAGCCTCCCAATGAATGTCAAAGATCGTATCTTAAGTAATGTACCAATTTTTTAAGCGATGTCACTTTGGGCTCATTATAGTTTTGTGCTTCAGCTTCCATTCAAAACATTGTGAAGAGAACGGTCACCCACGATTTACACTTCAGCCAAAAAAGTTCACGTCTCCCCGAAGAATGCTACGGTAAAATAAATGAAAGGTCAAGAAAGCACGAAGGCAAAGATGCAAATACGAAGAATATCAACTGAAGTAGAAAACCAACAAGAAGTGTCTGTCAAAGAATATTTCTGATATGAAATTCAATACGTGAAACACCTAACAACTTTCTTTTCAAAAATTCCTCTCATTTTAGAGTCAAGTGAATAATGTGATATAGCATTGCAAATATTCTTCTGCACGTAAACAGAAAGGCAAAACAATTAAAGAAAAAGAAGAGAAACTAAGGGTGTTCAATGACATTATAGATCTATGATAGATAGCTGTGATTGGCAATTGAACTGGTTAATTGATGGCCAAGACATCAGTTGCAAAAAAAAATCTCATACAAGGAAAGTTGGAGCAATGAACACAGTCAACACTGTGACAAATTATGTTTCGCTGCCCCATGAACTAGTCTGAGATCAGGGATTGCGATTTTTATATTCTCGATTTTTTGCTAAAAATGAGAGAAACAAATGTTTTATTTTGCAGATTCTTCTCATCGTTCATAACTACAAGTACCGAGGCATCATGGACAAAATCCACGTCTTATCTTTCTTGAAAAAAAAAAAACTTTGAAAATTGCCAGCGACCATGAAAAACACTTTTTACCTTTAAGTACACAGAAGATAGGAAATAGATCTAGAGGTCATCATTTGGGTTATCGATTTTCCATTACTCTACATTCACGTCAATATATCTCTGGTAATGTGCACGAGTGCGGATGGATTCTGGACTGACGGGAGCTACCACTGTCTCGTAGAATTTCTTTTTGTTGGCATTATTCGGAGTTTACCTAATTTTCCTGTGTAAATCAAAATATCACCAAAAATAGCTTCAAAGTGAATTGTCTAAAGCCAATTCAAAAGGAAAGATACAACATATTTTTGTATTCATTTGATCTTTTCTTTCTGGTCAGTCAAAATACTCCTTTTTTCTCCCTACACCACATTGTTACGATCATTTTTCAAACTGAACTTCAACAAATTTTACTAGTAGTTTTCAGCAACTTGGATTTCCACGAAAACTCTCGCCACCAACAGTATTTCAACCAACTATCTTTCAAACAAATACCTCACTACTAGTAATATTTTGACGGACTTGTTTCCGATCAAAAGTGGTTTTCGACCAAGAATCTGCTACCAACAGCCTTTCGACAAAGTAGGTTTCGGCTGAGTGTCTCTTTCGGTGCTGTTTCTGAACTGGATTACAGGGCGTGTGCTTCGGAAGATTACGAGCAGAAATGAGGGTAATGGATAATACATCGGGACAACGATAAGATCTTATGAAGAAAGAATTATTACAGAACCGCTTACCACTGTGGCAGTAAATTGAGGCTATCAATCGGGTATATTGGGAACTCCTTGTCTGTGTCAAGAACTCGTACTTTTTTTCTCCACAGTTTTGCCTTCAGGTTTTCAGGTCGTTTTAGTTCAGGTTCAAGAAGCGAAAAGATTACCCAGAAAATTTGGTAATATTGGACTACAATTCAGTCCATTATCATGATTATGGAAGCTACGAGTGACCAATAAATGAAATGATAGTTTCATCCAGCCGATAGGGACCTGAACACATTACTCCCTGATAGTTATTTTTTATAAACAATGCATTTACAATTGGCGGAGTATCTGAAACAGTATGAAAGTGGACAAAATGTATCTCAAGTTGTATCAATGAGATTTTCCAGACACTCTAATTTTTACAAGAATGTTGTAATGTATTAATTTGATTTCAATGATAGATTCTCCACCAAGTGCAAACACATTTTCAAAAATTTTAACAAGGAAAAACGTTCCTAATTTCTTAGAGCCCATTTACATCCAGCGACAGTGATGCATCTGCAAACGTCACTATGATGTTACTCTAAATGGGTTGCAAAGCCATTTCCAAGTGACAGATAAATTTGATGCTAGCATTGATGCTGACACTTGGTGTAACAGTGCAGGACAGAATTCATACATTTGATTTGGGAGCGATCTCGCAGTGGCATCGCAAACGCTGGATGTAAACGGGCCCTTGTCCACCACATGTTGTCACCATACAGGTCCGTATCGGCACATAACACGTAATAGCTTGTGGAAAAGGGCGTGAAGACTGACTTGTAGCTCAACAGCACAATGCTCTAAATAGTGAATGTCATAAATAGCATGGGACAATGTATTCCGATCCTTGAACCTGCAAAATGAAACATACACGGGACAATTACTCTGCAGGAAATTACCACTTATTTTATGATGATGATTTCCATACAAAATAATCGTTTCACCTCACCCTCACGTGTCACAGAAATAACCATGGATCTTCCAGACATGTTTCTACGCATGTGTTTTTCCTTTTTTCGATTAGATCTAACAACTAAATGATCATAGGACGTAACGGAAGCCATTTCGCTGTCAACATTTTCATTCGTGTTTTTCCTATTTTGGTTTTTGGACCTTGTTGAATTAGATGAATAAGACTAATTTATATTACGCGCGAACAAAATGCTACTCACGGATAGTAGATTCCGTTATCCATGAAGCATTCATCTAATTCAACTTATTAGATGAATTCACCTAAATTCAAAACCAAAAATATGAAAACACGATTGACTATAATTTGAGGTTCATTTTTGAACTTCCTAAGAACAATGTCGTGAGACAGAGAAACAAGCTATCATGACTATCACAAACATTGACAAAAAACCTGTACGAAACAATTTTGTGCGAACATTCATATTCCTGTTTCCTTCATGTATTTTGTATTTTTAATTTTATTAAGTCTGACAAAAGAAATACACCCACAAGCATCGGCCAGATTTCTCGTACATCACAACATAATCATCTGCTGCTGCAGATGTTTTACAACTTACGTCACTTTCCACATTATTCGGCACCTCATAAAAATGAGATTTATATGCATCATCGCCATAGAAGCCATAAATATCCGTTACCAAGGACGTTGCTGTTTTTAGAAAAGCAACCGTGAATAATCTGTCAGGGATCGTTCACAAAGAGCAAAAGTAGCATCAAGAGAGACTAAGAAAGTAATTTCTTGTACAACAACGAAACGAGAACAAAGAAAAATAATCGGCTGATGATGTAAGTTTGCATCTGCGAAATAACAATGCATTTTAATTTCATCAAAACTCCAGGACAAAGAACGAAAACGGAAAGAATGAGGTACAATAGATTGTCGTGTTATCAAGAACGGGCACACATTATGGTAAACAGTCAAAATGCTGGATACGTGTCCTTTTGCCGTGAACATTTGGGGAGTCTCAAAGACCACAAGTGAACATTCTCTTATTCGAGTTTTCCCTAAATGCTTTCACTGAATTCAGCGAATTCGGAGCGAATTCAGTAAAAAAATTAATATTAATAAAAAAAAGGATTGCTCAAACTCGCTGTCTCCTGTGTGTTGTTGTACTCGAACCCACTATCACCTTTGTGAGAGACAGAGACTCTACCACTGTACCACAGAGACACACCTAACAGAGAAGACAGTTAAATTGATCCCAATTCGTGTTTTCAGGGAATTCAATGAAAGTTCTGCTCTATTTAGGGAAAACTCGATTGTTTATTTACAACATCAAAGTGGCGACAAGAACACTTTTCTACCACTGATTGCATAATTACGCAGGGTCAAAGGAAAAGAACATAAAGTTGCAATATGAATTACCGGTACGATACTGACCCTACCATTAACCGGGAATGATCGGAAATAAAAATGTCAGACGACCATGCGTATAAACGGTTTTATGCATCCATGGCTAATTGATGTGTTGTATATCTGTCAATGATTTTGATATATATGGAGAGAATAGTAGTAATGGGCACTTGTGAAGAAAATGTGAAATTTATATTCGAAACAGGTGGCAAGTGAACATTGTGTGAGGGTTGTTTCAAAAGCTATGCCTTACAAAAATTGCCTAAGTTTTGCTGAGAAACTAGGGTAGATCTAGGATTGTAAGGAGGATAGTTGTACCCGTTGTGGGCCGCAAGCCCATTGTTTTATTAATTTTGGAAAAAACAAACTGCATGCGAACTGGGACCGGAATCCGCTGCTTGTGAAAATTCTTAGCTCATTTGAGATATAAACTGAATAAAATAGAGGAAAAGGGAAAAATACAACGGCATACACGGAAATAAGCAAGGCCTTCAGTCTCACAGTTTTTGTCAGTTACTTAGGGTGGAAAGTTGGCGCAAACGAGCTTGTCTCTAGAGGCGACGGCGGAGATAAGGAGACAATTACCGTCTGAAGTGCATCTTGTTACATGGGCCCCCGCGGGCCTTCAAGGCTTAGTACTCCTTGTTACAAGGGCATCAAGGGCCCGGGATACGAGGGGGCGGAGGGGGTCGGGGAAGTAACAGGCTCTTTTGTGTGTTGTTATGCATTTTTCTTATGTAATATCATCATGGGGTAAGAAAACATCAGAGCGACAGAGTGCATGTGGCGGAATAATCTGCAATGCAGTACTCGTTAATGGAGTGATGCGCACAATGAGAAGGAGGTGATGCTACTGGAGGCCCTCTTTAGAGTGTCAGTTGCTCGTTCTAATACGTGACTCAATCAATAGTACGTGTACGTCTGTTTCCATGGCAAACTGGTTGTGAACGTGTATCGCGCACGCTGTCACGTTTTGAAAAAATACACGTGATGTCAGTGCTTTGATCTCTGATCAATGAGGAACAGTAAAGGCCTATTTACATGGAATGAAAGCGAAGAATTTCCTCGATTTTTTTCATTATTTCTCTGATTTTTTTACTTTCGCTTCCATTTTTTACACAAAACAAGAGACTTTTGCAACTAAATTTAATAATAAAATTTTCATATAAAACTGTCAAACAGACTTGACATGAATTTCACGAAATTCTAATGTTCAGGAAATAAACCCAGTGCGTTTTTTAATTGTGGTGAAACAATTTCCCTTAATTTTTTTTTCAATTTCTGGTAATTAAACCCATTCAAATATTTCCCCAGCATATTTACGTCCCAATGATGTAATTATAATGTGAAATTCTGACAGTTGTAAGTTAAAGTTGTCTCTTTGTGCAATGAATTCCATAAATTACGAACCGCAGTAATTACATCTACGTAGTAAATAAGTCCCCTTACTTTGTGCAAATGATGAAATTTATGTAAAAAGAGCAAGAAAACTATTCCGATATTAATATCAATCATTCATAGAGAAAAGGGAAGGACCAAACACACAAAAACAGATCTATTTGTTTGGTATCGCAACGACTCCGAGCACCCTACGCAAAGGTTTGTATTTTTTACCGCCCGCGCAGGTAGTACGAGCGGAAGGTAACATTTTCAGTTTGTCTGTCTGTCCACCACTAGGAGGGGGGGGGTACCCCGTCTCCATCCTATACTACTTCTAGTGGTCACATGTCCTTTCTGGCGGGTACCCCAGTCCCAGGCTGGGGGGTACATACCCCGGGATGGCGTATCCCCTTCCACCACAGGTTGGGTACCCCCCCGGGACAAGTTACGCTGCGGGCGGTACACCTCATGAAGTTTCCCTTAGGAGGACTTTCTTGTGATGTTCATTTTTTTCGGAAAAGTCATCACTAGAATATCTTAGGGTATTTTGGACTACTGCCTTTGTTAATTTAAATTTATGTGATTTCATGTATATTAATGACATTTTAAACACTGTTTGAGTTTGAGTTTATCTTTGTAAAACTTAGCTCAGTCTAATGAAGACTTATCTTATCTTTGTCGCAGAAAACCTGGATCAGCCACTGAGGTGGCTGCTCCAATTGATAGATACAACAACACATCAAGACAACTCCATGGTGACAGTAGACAGTGATGAAGGGCCTGGTGTCCTTGGTAACGTAGCCTGGCACTGAGCAATGCCAGACACACGGGTCAATGTCAGAGAAATAATGAATGCGTGCAATAAAGGAGCAACACCAGACTACTCGAAATAAAACATCGTTTCTCGCAAGGTTATTAAAAACCGTCAGCGTTTTTTTTGTAAAAATTGTATTTTAGAATTTTGTTCTTTAGTATTAATCCCGATTTAAAAGTTGAGAATCTACCCGCCATCGATGTTAAATGAAAGAATTCCTAAACATTCATATCAAAGGCAAAATCAGCTTTTATTTTTCCACATTTGGAGGTGATCAACCTGAACAATATCATTATAATTCATTTCGTCCGCGCTGGAAGTTAAAAAAAGTCTCCCCAGCGTCTAGGTCAGACACGAAAGTCATCAAAAGGAAACGTTTCAAGTAGATTTTGGTGTAATCTTCTTGGAGAACAAGGAGCCCGTTGCTGGTTCTGTTACATGAAGCAATTACTTCGGCATAATCGTCTTGTCTATGGTTTGTTCACACAGATCGTAAGCGAATGCGAGCGTCAGCGAAGGCGACAGGAATGGATTGCGGGGTAACAAGTGTAGAGGATCGCACACGACAACGACAATGACAGTAATGTCGTCATGAATATACACAGATTCTGCACCAATTTATAAAAATCATGTCAGCTGTTTAGTTTAAGTTTTGTAAGCATCGCCCTGTACGAATAAGCCTGTGCATCCATAGATGTAGAAAGAATGCTAAACATCGAAAGCAAATTCAGAAACTGGACACCAGAAGGAGGAGGCCAATACTGTGAAATTTTAGAGTCTTCCTACATGTCACAAATCCAATTAATCTTCCTACTGGTCTCCTTTTTGAATCTCCTACCGCACAGAATAGGAAATCAAATCTCTGGCTTTTATAATCCTCCAGTGTGAATTACCCTAACTTATCACTGTCACAATGATTGTGCTGTATTTAGCTCTGTGTATCTATTTATATCAGACAGGACCATTTCTCCTAATGATTTACCTGTCAAATCACTGTCTTGAGAACTGTAGGGATTTGGTAAGTGGGAAGAGTGTGGAAGTTTATGGTTGTAATTAGCGCTGAAGACAGCTCTCGTTAAACGGAAACAGATTGTTGTCTCTGAATGGGAACAAATAATTTTCATTTCCTGTATCATTTTGAAAGATTTATTTTATATTTCCCGTATGGATCGAAATTTATATCCTGCGATCAGTTTTAAAATAACCGTGGATAATTCATCCTTTTAGATTCTTCCTTGCACATGTGATACGATCCTTTGTTGCACCTACTCAGTGCTTTACCTCCTTTGCTGCAATAGGAATTACAAATTTCCCCCACTGTGAAGCTCTGAACAATGGACTTATATTTTTGTGTGAGAATTCAATTTCTCGTTCAAAGACCATGATTTAAAACAACACACCGACATATCAGTTTGTTTAGTCGTCAGTTTCCGAAAAAAGAAAATTTACTGTAAACCCATGGCTGACTTAGCGAGTAAGAACAGAGTCGACTCTTCGCTGACTTTAACAAGTGTACATGTGCGGCCTAGTCCCTACAGGGTTTGTAATAATACGTGTATAGAACAGCCCAGGGGCCATTTTTGACGCAAAAACGGGCCAAATGTTCCACTATAAATCTATAACAAAGTAATTACATATTGAATTTGTTAAACAGATATTTGTAGTATGCATGTTAATGAGTGTTCAGCCAATGCTGTGGATGCTGCTGTTCCTATCACTGGAACTGGACCTTTCCCTGAAAACAACTGTTCTCTCTGGCTCTGAACCAACTAAGTAAGAAACGCAGCGAAAAAGCTTCACTGGTAACTCGTGGCTCCTCGTCAATACTGCGTTCACAGTTTTTTCCAGATGCGTTTTACTTATATTGGACCAAGAATCTGATGAATCTATCGCACGTAGGTGAGTAAACACTCAAAGCGAGTTACCTACGCTGAGTTTGAAACAAGACTTAGACGTTTAATATACTGTATCAGCGGCCAATAAAAAGGATTAATATCCCCTGATATAATCCCCTGAGATAAAAAAATCACAGACCTGATTACCTTTTCAAACTGTTCGTATCCGCGTGTTGTGTGTCATCACGCTGTTCGTAATTTAATTACAATTTTCGTTTTGTATTTATTTGCTTCAAATTATGAGTAACCGTCAAATTTCGTTTCAACAAGTAATGAATTGATCCGATGGGAACATTTTCGTGTTCACCCTAATTTTAAAGTAGACTGTAGGAAGTTAGTTGTTAAAAGAGCTTTAATTGAATGAATAGCTGAAACTTCAATAAACTTTAACGCTAAACCCAGCAAATAAAAGTGACCAAAAAATATCGCCATTGCAACTTTTGTACAATTTAAATTTCCAAATTATTTCACTTAAAAATATTATTATTGGTGGGAAAAGGGATCGGCGGTTCTTCTTGGCTCCCATTAGGTCGGCAGGTGTCGCACCACATGAACCTAAAGAATCCATCACATGCAGGTGACAAGCCATACCAGCGAGGGATTTACACTAGTTTAATTCAGTTTCGTTTCCAGTGCATTCTTTCTGTGTAAACAACAATTGTTGCACCTGATCAGATATGCAGACGCGCCATTTCAATTTTCTCTAAATGGAACCGAAATTCAGTGAATTCAGCAAATTCAGGGAATCTGATAAGTCACTGGAGCATAAATTAATGTCAATTTAAAGATCCTCTCTGTCACCTATGCCTTCCTGGTGCTGTGGTAGCATGTACTTTCTTACACAAGGGATAGCAAGTTTGAACACTGATTTTTGCAAAAAAAATATTCAACTAATTCTGTAGATTCTTCAGAAATCATTTAGGGAAAAGTCAATTACCTAGTTGCTGCCAATAAAACCGGAAATAAATGACACTTACAACCAAAGCAATGGACTCAGGAGTGATTTTTACTTTCACCGGGTCGAGTACCTGCTGCACACGATGATTTATATCAAGGTGTTAGCTTATCACCCTCAGCTCGATTACAGTATAGTCAGCTGTTTGTCCATAATGGGATTGAATCTAAAGAACGTATGTAAATAGACTGGGCAATTAGTCAATTTATTCCGTGGAATTTTGGTGTATTGAGTACAGGAAGCGAACCCTCACTGACCAGACTCTTACCTCCTACATCCACAGTTTGCGGGAAGATTATGTTTTCAGTCTTGTCTGTCTGTTCTCAGGGATCGACTCCTACTGCATAAGGGATAAAACCCTCAGCCCCACTGGTACCATTGTATCATGAGATAGGTAGTTGGCCTTAAAATGAAATGCCTTCTTGTTGAAAACTCTTTTTTTTTTTTTTTTTGGATACAAAGTGGTGAAAATCTTGGCTACTGGTTGCACTGTACCCAACGGAAAAGCCGCCTTTTCTAGCTTCATGCTCAGCGGACACGGCTTTCTTGTCACGGTGGAGGCGATAAATTTGTAAGATACTTGGACTCCCGTTGACTGGACGAAGCAAATGTAGAACGCACAAATGAACAAAAATATGCTGTAACGTCCTCAGCCTTCTATGCGCGAAGTTGCAAAGCATAAGTAGTGACAAAACTGCGTTTTTTCTTGCACGTGCACAGAATCCAGGGAAGTCCCATTTTGCAGTGAAAACCCGTTGACCATTTTAGATGAACGTGTACACGTGTTACGCCACATAGCTACGTTATGCAGACGAAACGTGGCGTTTAATGCTCATTTACGTTACGATCAATCAGTGTACAGTTGCTTCTCAATATCATTTAATTGATCGTGTTAATTTTGTTAATTAGTTACCAGCACGTGTGACCCTATTTATCATTTGAATTATTTGTTGTTATTGATTTGTGAAATAAAGAACAAAAACAAAACAAAGAATCACTGTTCGAAAAAGCAGCATGTGAACATTATATCCTTTCCAAATTCGATACCGTGTGCATGAAACTATAGCTTCTTTGAGTGTGCTACACGTAACATAATGCACTCAGTGTCAACTATATGCATTTTTAAACGTAAAAATGTAAGACATTATTTCCTCTTGAAATTTTGATACAGCTGTATTACTTTTATAACCTTGCTTGGATACCTTTTGAAAGATTTGCTTTGCTTTTTTCCCTGTTTTGCGCTGCAAGTAATTTTGTTATCAGATCAAAAGCACGGACCTCTGAGGAATATGTTTGTAGAGCACCAAACTCGAGTCACTAAGCTCATTCTTTTGCTCGTTTCAATGAGCCTTTGCAGTTAAACTAAAACACAAACTTGTCATCTGCGTGACATTCTTTATGCTTGAAATTTACTCTGCAAACTCTTTTAACATTGTTTAAAAACAGGCTCACCTGATAATATTCAAAGTATTATGTTACAACACTTGAATTTTTGATGTCTCTTTTTCACTGCATTATTTTCCATCAGGAAAAGTCATCTAAAGGGATGATTTTCTTCAAAAAAAATAGAGCGACACGGAAGTAATGTTAAAGGAGAGTTTTGGCTTTTAATTGGCTTGTTTGCTGCTGACATTTAAATTAAATTTGATTTGTTTAATCCAACTATCGTTGAAGAAACGTCAAGCCGACATTTCCGTCTCTAATCTTCGTTCTTCTTCACGCCCAAGTCTCTGATCTAATTCCCGTTCTCTTTATTTCAGAGTAGTTCGCAATGGAACCAGACAGCTTTCTTTATGGTCCCCGCAATCAACTTCCATTTGTCAACCTAAAAACTGGGTTCCTGGACATATTAGGAAATCTAATGAAACTCATAAACATAACGCATAAAAAACAAGTTCGCAATCCTTCAGTATTTTATTTCCCAACTGATTTCAAAGTTTGTGATGTAGACGAAGTTTCGCAACCTTATGACGTAACACCCACATTTTACTCAATGTTTTCATTTGACGTTTCATTTACTGTAATGATATCATACCAGCATAACGTAATTAAGTGGGACAATTTACCTTCCTTAAAGTTCGGGGATTTCGGTTATTTCGACGAAATATATTGACCAAGACTCACAGGTCATTAATAGTACTTCGGAATTATAATGGGCTCTGGGGTTCTGCGTGTTAAAGGCTGTTTACACGTAACGACACTGTCACCGACCCCGTTCACATCACCATCAAGTTTACATTGTGTTAATCGTGATGGGCCGTCTGACGGGCAGAATGGGTTCCAGACCCATTCTGCCCATCAGATGGCCTGTCACCATTGGCACAATTATAAAACTTGACGGTGACGGGAACGGGGTCGGTGACGGTGTCGTTACGTGTAAACAGACCTTTATGGTTGTAACAGGCGGTAACTGAGCATGAAAGTTCGCTTGAATTAGAGCTGCACTATTGTCCAATTTTTCTCATAAGTAAACACTGAAAGTTAGGAATATAAAATTATTTTCTTTTAATCTTTAATAAATGCGTAACAGTTTCAAAAGTTTTCTTCATACAAGCGCACAGATGAAATGTCATATCAGTTCATTTTCTGTAGTGTCTGTGCCATTGCTAAATGTCAAGGTTTTAAGATGGGAAACTAGAAGACATGAGGTACATATCTACTTGAGTGACATTTTACAGGAATTATCTTTCTACCTTGTAAAATATATGCATGGGAGAGGGGGGGGCGTACACTGCGACCACAGTTCCTCTGTTCGTTCAGTTAAAATTTATGCAGCATGAAATCAAAATGACGAGTTCGGTTTCAAAGTTCCAATTAACTTCTGCTAAACCTTAATCATTTTGAGAACACCAGATTAAAATTAACTTCCAAGGAAGTTTATTTTCCAATTATGAGGTTTTACCCTTTGTAGCAGATTCCGCTGAAAGAAAAGGGTGCGCGTTTGTAGAATTTCCATTGCTCTTACATGTAAGGCTTTTCTAGATTTCTGAATTCGGTGACGGCCGAATAGTTATTTTTCCATATACTGTCTATTCGCACCAAGCAAAGATAAAGCGAAAGTGATGTCGCTGTGGAAAGACTACATTGATTTGTACAGGTATATTCACATCAAGCAAAAGCAATGTTGTTTTCGTGATTGCTTATGGACCAATCAGAACGGAAGCGATTTCGCTTTCGTTCGGTGCGTATACCTTAAAGAAGCGATTTTTAGCAACTTTTTAGTGATTAAGAGCCATCACAAGTCCCTGTTAAAACTGTTTAACACACTTTCAAAGGAAAATACAGTTCACAAGAGTTCGCTATGCGAAGTTTTAGCACACGACTTTCAGTATCAGAATCGAAAAACTGTCCACAAGGGAGAAAGAGAACTCTATCCAACCTCTGAAACATGTAACGCTCATTTGTGACATAACGTATCAGCCCTTCAAACAGAGCGCCTTCGGTAATGCGAGGCTCATCTCGCTTTAGGGCATTCCTAATGCAGTTAGGTGAGAGCCTTTATATTAGCAACTTCCCTCATCTGCTATCCGAACCCAAGATACAAGACACAACACAATCAATATATCTAAATTGATCAATTGACAAAGTTTACTTTAAAGTTAGGATCCCGCATGACTATTTGCGTGGGGTAACCATAAAGTGGCCAGTACAATACTGACATTTGCCAATTGTCTAAAAAGAAAGTGCTAGCACATATTGCAAGAATCTAAATTCCTAATAGCTTAGAGAGGAAGAATTATAGTGATAATGCTCAGGGCAATGTGCTGTTG
Organism: Haplosyllis leylae; assembly: GCA_038406175.1. NCBI lineage: Eukaryota > Metazoa > Annelida > Polychaeta > Phyllodocida > Syllidae > Haplosyllis > Haplosyllis leylae. The sequence continues at coordinate 8,880 of JBCAUG010166375.1, read as the reverse complement.
TTTTTATTTTCATTTGAAGCAGTCACTTAAGCCTTTAATGTATTATCCTCTGTTCTAGCCTTTCCTTGTGCATGAATGTATTGCGGAATTAATATTCCTAACGGCGCGCTCATAATCATCTACAGTTTTGGCAATGTGAAATTTAGCGAATTTTTCCCTGTGGAATTGATTAATTTTCCATAGATATCGTTAATGATATAGATAAAGGTCTGTTCACACTGATTGAACTTGTTTTAACGTAATGCCCAGTAACTAATCAGTTAACCAGTTAACAATATCTGTGCATGGGTCTTATGGGCTCATTCACACTGCACGGAACCGGGAATGGGAGTGGGACCAGAAATGGGAATGGGAACAATAGGTTACTAAAGATTATACTGTACTGTTCACAATGCACTGAAACAGGGACAGGAACCTGACTGTTCTGGTCTGATTGTTCTGGTCCCAGTCCCGTTCCCATTCCCGGCCCCCCTTCCGTTCAGTGTGAACAAGCCATAAGAACGAGATTCATTGATCGACATTGGTCAGTGTTAACATAGCACCGTTCGTCAGGAAGCCACAATATAATACAACACATCAACACAGCTTCAAGATTATATAAAACTTTCTGTGTGAATCTAACTCCTCTCACACTGAGGATTTGTGTGATGCCGTTGTGAGCAACAGCTTTACGGTTTTATTCATTTACACACAAACTTACGACTCCAACATCCAATACAACAATCACTACAACGACTACCTACCACAACCACAGTACAACAACGAGCGCCGGTAAGCGCTCATTCAGCTACAACGTCGTTTTAGCCCCGCCTTGACGTTAGGTTACGTTCAGGATTAAACGTAAATGACGTCATGACATCATAATAACTAAAAGTGGATAAACAGAGTGCGGATTGTGCAAAGTGTATTTTTCAGAATTATCCTGGTTAAGCAACTTTAAGAAGTAAAAGAAGCACTTCTGCTTTTCCGTAAATGAGCAATACTTTGTTATTTCAAACCTTCTATTTTTGCGAACATTGACAAACACAATATTAACGTTGTGAGGAAGGACTATTTTATGCAAGTAATGGATATGAGATTAGAAACGTCGTCATAGTCACAAAACGGTAAGTTACAAACATTTTGTTATAATAATTCTTCTTGAGAAAGACGTCAAAACCAGATCAAGATTCAGTTTTTAAAATAAAATCTCGGAAAAGGAAGTCAAGCAAAGGCACCGTGCCCAGTTGGAACGAACAAGAAACTCGGGCTGAGAGCAAACTTTAGAACACTGAGAGTTCAAAACGTTGTATCGTGAACCTTAAGCCAAAAAATATTAAAAAGAGTAACTTCACATTTGGAAACAAAGGTGACCTTTCTCATCAAACTGAAACAAATTGGATGCAAACAAGAACAAACTTTTATTTCGTACAAATGTCATTCATCAAATAAGAAAGCTCATCAATTATTGATGCAAAGTACTAAAACTACGCCAGTTGTACGCAAAAAAGTAGGAAGTCTTCAAATACCAAAAACTGCAACTACAATTTATGGCCTTTTATTGGAAGGGAGACTCTACTTTGTTCACAAAGTAGAGATAACTCTTAACAGAACCACTGCAGACTTACAGAACTCCATTTATAGTCCTACCATGAGTGGAAAATGTTGATTCTATTCTGGGCGCTCTTTGCGAGGTGTATTGGAAGGGTTTAAGACAAAACGAGGCACCCTACAATGGAGTTCGACATGTCCTTGCCAAGTTGCATTTTCATCCTTACCATAGCAACGAGGGAGAGTAGGAGTCCAACCTCAGATTAGTCATCAGTGAACTTTTCTGGGTTAAACGCTTTGCCCTCCTTACCATTCAACTTTGAAATCACAAGTCACAAATCTGAGATTAGACATTTTCCCTCTTACACGGGTGGCTGGGGTTTGATACCCAGAGGGTAGAGATACTGAGCATATATATATATTTTTAAATCATGACTAACTTCACTTGAACAAGGTGTGAAAGATGAGGATTAGATGGCACCAGCCTTGCATGGGACCTTGAGTGACACTAGTCTCGTCACCATCATGGTCCACTAGGCCAATAAACTCACACCAAGGTTGGGTGAGTGGCAGGTGGGTTCCTGGCTGGGAAGTGTAAAGTGCAAAGTGCATTTAACGTGTACCTTAACTCAAAAATGCACCGTAACAACTGCAAAAAACTTTAAAGTTAAACTTTTTTGTCTCAGTACAAGGTGCCCCTAAGTTTCGAACAAATGACGAATCAAGGTGTTTTCGAACAAGAAGCTAGCCTAAGTCTTTTAGTTACTTGTACCAAAGATTAGTCATAGAGTCATCCTGTGCTTTATACCATAAGGAACATTGTTATTATTTATTGCCTCTTTAATCCGGAGATTAGGTGGTCCTGTGGATGACAAACAAACCCTGACCTTTACCATACACAGACAAATATGACATGTTGCCATAATACATTTGGACAGTCAGGAAACTTATTGAGTTGCTATGTTGATATTGACAAATGAAGACTTGCCAGTCTTGGATAATAGCAATTTATGAGAACCTTGAAAATGCACAGAACTTCTATATCGGTATTCAGTCAATTTTTGTTCAAATCTATGTTTCTTTTTCTTGTCCTTTACTTTAATTGCTAAGTTGTTGAGGTTCTTTCTTGAATGATCTAATTCATTTAAACAATCACATTTCCAAAGTCATTTAGTGTTCATTTATATGCTAATGCGGGGAGTGTGTTGTAACTGTTGACAGTGCTGATTTCTGCTTCTCGTTTTGCGAATTTGTCTGTGGATTAAAAGACTGAGTATCAAGCAACAGAAGTACTTTTTGTCACCTCAGGCTTGTAGTCTAATTAGATCCTGGGTGTTGTGCTTTCCGTGTTCTCAAACGTTTTCCTGCACAAATAAGATATTCGAGTTTTTCACAAACAGACAAGGTTGGCAAAGTTGGCATTATTGCCAACTTTGTGTTCACATATATTTGCAGTTTTCATCTTAATTTCCATCAACTGATGTTAGTAAATGCGAAATTAGAAATCAAGGGGTATGTGAGGATTACATTTTAAGATTTAATGCTACATTGGACCAGTTGATTTTTAATGGCAGAGCTAAAATGAAGTTGGCAACATTGGCATTCATTCACATTGTTGTGGAGAGTTTGTGAAAAGCTCTACTGTCAATTTGTAGCATGAAGGTGCACGTCATTTCTATTTTGTTCGAAATCTCTTTAAGACATATTTTTGGAATACATTAGTCTTTTTTGTGGGGTTATAGGACACCGTTCCTTTGGGAAACTAGTGAGATCTCGCCTGGATTTCAAAGTGAGAGTGGATCCTTTTTACGTGTTCTTATTTGCTTGTGTGTCATAGTTATACCAAGGTCATCATTGAGTGCAGAACCAAAATATGACAATTTGCCTGGGTCAGACATCTGGCCAGCTAATCTTAAACACTTTGACCCTTTAGCTTCATTTTTGCAAATCACATTGCAGAACCACTGCACAATGCCCTCGGCTTTCTTGACATGCAAAGCGCTATGCACGCATCTGTGTTCTAAACATGGCATGGGCTGTCGGATTATACACACAGGTTTTAGGGTATTAGTGTCAGCTCTCCACGTTATACATCTTTCTGTGTAAATACGTCTGTCACTGCTGTCCTTTTCTGATTAGGTATTGAACACTATTGATTTCTATTTGTGCTTCAATATCACGAGTTTTACCATATTTTTACCAAACAGTAATATTGCCGGCTCGTTTAGAGTCAGCTTGGTGATTAAAAGAGGGGGTCCAACTCGTTTGGGAAATATGCATTGGCACTTTTATGATAAGTAGGCCTACTTTAAGCTGCAGTCATTGGTGAGAATTTGTTCACACAGAATGTCATCATGACGTCATAATGATGTTATGTCATAGCAAGGGGCCAGTCTGTTGTATTTTTTCTATTTCTATTTTTTGCGAAGGAAAATATCTGTTGACAAAAGTTCATTTGCGGGGCCATCGATATTGTTGTTTTGGTGGATCTTTTTGTAGCCTGCGTGCCCATTTACAGCGAACACCATTTGGCACAAGAATGATTAGGAGATAAATATTTTCCAATTATATTGAGAGCGACCAAAATATATCTGCGTTTTGGCCCTTAGCGCGAGAGGGCGAGAACTAATTATGATATATTTTAATCTCGAAATTAGTTCTTGGCCTCTCGCAAGAACTAATTTCGAGACTTAAACGTCATTCTAGCAAAATAGTTTGTATGTCATGTGGATGCAAAGCAGCGCCACGACTTTTTCAAAAATTTGCAATAGCTGCATGTCATTTTGTATTCCCTAACTGATGATGGTCGTCCACTATAAATTGCTTTCAGAAAATTTCGGATTAATTTCAATGCTCGCTTTCTCATTGTCAGACCATAAAGATTAGATACTTAGATACTTACACATCTTCACTCAATTGATCTCCGCCTTTGGCAGATCCAGTATTGCCCGCGAACAAAGGGTGGTGGTGGCCAGCCGTTTAGGCCCGTTTACACCAAGCGCCAGTGTCAATGTAGTATCAACTCTGCGGTGACGCTTGTGACATAGTTCTCATTGACCACAATGAAGTCACTTTAAATTGGGTTGCAACCCTATTCTGGAGTGACTTTATTTTTTTTAAATTGATTTCAATGAGAGCTGGATTGTTAACGTTATCACAGCATTGACTCTGCGTTGACACTGAAGCTTGGTGTAAACGGGCCCTTATTCTGTCAGGACGGTCCCTGAATCGTCCAATGCTCGCAGTGTTATGTAACTTGCTGACAAACTGTTTAATATTCTTTTCAAAGTTTTGGTGATTCAGTGCTGGAGTTCACTGCTCCTGGGTTTATGTATTAAATAAATTGAGAGTATTGCCTGAGATGTATTGGGCATGGTACGTGAATGTATTACATCCACGTCGTAAAAACATTCCAATTAGGCTTCAGAAGTCGTGTTCGGGGCCAATGAATTGTGTTTGGCTGTTTGGTTGTTGACGCTCACTGTTTGCCCTGTAAGACTCTCCAAGTCCCAATCAGCTGTAATTCGAGTTACATAACAACTACGTGCACGGACTTGGAATTGCTTTGTTTTTGCATTGTAACAAACGGGGATCCTGGGATAGATGGATGGACAACAGAGAGTTTTATTGCATTTGATGTTAGAATACCCAAGTGTTACAGTGTTTGCAGAAGCAGCCAAGAATTGTTCTGTGAGTTCATCCAAGTTTCTGTTGCATTCAATGTTAGAATACCAAAGTATTTATGAGGAGGGCTAGTGAAGTTACTGAATAAAATTTGGTTTAATCAATTCAAAATGGATTATTTGTTGCTGAAAGAAAGTGAATATCTCAGCAGTGGAGATGTTGACAACGTCTTGGTGACATGTTTGCTGTCTGCAGCCTGCAGAAACATCTTTTCAGCTACTTCATTAAAGTTTAGAGCATCATCCAAAAAAAAAAGAAGATAGAGCTGCGTAAATCACAAAACAAAAAAGATCATTAAACTATTTTTGTCCACTGGAGAGACAACTACATTAAACGTCTGAGACGATTAGAGATTAGATAACTCTGGGCCATGAAATCGAGGTCTGATGAAAGTCGAATGAAAGTAGATAGAATCAAGTCTAGAGGTACATTTTGGGAAACGCCGTTCCCTTATCTAGGCCCCAAAAACTAATTGCTAAGAACTATGGGCTATAATGGTTGTAACCGCTTTCCCAGGCTAAACCTTTAATCGGCCACTCAAAATCTGTTTTTGTGTCTGATGCAACCCACGTGTTGGAGAATTGTGAAACAGGATTTCAGTAAAGTCGATATTAGGACTGGACAAATCTAACATTGGTGTATAGTTTTTTTGTCCAAATAATCTTCTGCTGTTGTCTCTGCGTTGTTGGTAATATAATTCATCTGGGAAGTTCCAGCTCAGAATTTGATTTATCGAGCCAAGATGTATGGATTGAGACAAAACCAGGCAAAGATGTGGACATGTCCACAGGTACATGGATCAAAAAGTCTCGGCTGCCATACTGACAGTCAGCAGGTGTTGCACCTGAGGTGAATCTGGGGAATCCATTACACATAGGTGTAAAACCCAGGGCAAACATCACCAGAAGTCCAAAACAGGGGTATTAGTGGTCCCACAAAAAGGACTTGTATCCTCAAAACATTTTATTTAAAAAAAAAAGAACAAAGATGTTGGATGGGTGATTCACTAGGAATCATATGGACTTGCTTTTCCATCAATAGAATCACTCACAACAACTAAACAAAAATTGATCTCCTTATTGCATTCCTATCTTATTTAGAGGTACATTTCAAGGATCTATCTAATTTAGATCTACCTTATTTAGTTCATTAGGAAAGGCCAAATTCAAAGCATCAGATTGTTGTGTGTTCAGTGTTCAATCCAATAGAGATTCCATTAGCTTCGCATGGCACCTATTGGTGTTTGTGAATAAACACGACAAGAATGCGATTGGTTCGATTAATTAGATGACGAGAGGGCGATAATTCGAGAGATCTGTCACATTGATGCAGAATGACCTTTGCGCACTTTGATACAACTATCCTAATCCAAGTGGTAATCCACATTGCTTAATATGGGAAATCGATTTAGCCTGTTGGACAAGATAGGTCTCTGGTATACACACATGATGTAAATCACCTAAGCCCGTTAGAAGAGCTAAATTATCATTGTTTGGCGCATTTTTGGTACATTTCTCATATGAAATGCAGACTTTTGTGAAGGGATGGGAAAAAAAGAAATTGGTGCGTGCCTGAAAACCTAGTAAAATGTGATTCAAGGTGTTAAGCAGGTGTAGAAACAGAAATGGACTAAACATGTTTTACGGATTTTCAAAACTTCCAAAACAATAACATTATGAGGCCCCGAACGTTTGTGCTGCAGCCAGTTATGAGGCGGATGCAGTAGGGATCTAGGATTTCCTAGACGAGAGGACGCCAACTCCCAAGCTGGAAGTGCCAACCTATTATTTAACCAAATTTTTCCTGAAAACTGCATGAAAATGAAATAAATTGGACCAGGAGGATCCCTGGCGCCCCCTTAAATTAACCAATGGGATGGAACCATGAGATTCCCTCCAAGTGCGACACTTTTCTTTACATCCTTTCTGGTAAATTTAGTTGGTCTAAAATAATCTGAAACAACTTCATGCTGTCAGCCACTTTCACTTTTACACGTACATATCCAACATGATATATATATTTTAATATATACACGCAACTTTGTTTGGCCAGATGTCGGTGCAGATTGTAATCTCAATCTATGAATATATTAACGTGTATCACTTCGGGATATGAATCTCCATACATTACAAGTGGCGGATTTATGGGGCATGCCCGACACAGGTTCCCCATATGGGCCAAAATCTTTCCTCACTTAATTTATGGGATTTTAGGGACATTTTGATAGTATTTTGGTTGGCGCTAACTCCTTTTAAAATTGCGTATATTTTCGAAATATGGAACCGGCCACTACTTTTGACAATGAACAGTTTACACGACGCCTGTATAATTTTATATTATGCATTTCGGTCGCAGCATAAGGTCTAATATGGATGCGATAACATGACCACATTTCCTGCCCTGTTTGTGGTAGCAATAAATATTCATCAGCAAGAAATATTTTAACATTCCACGTGATACAATTTTGAAAGACTAAGGAAATTTCCTTTACAATGTTCTTATGAAAAAATTGCGAAAATTAAGACATCAATTTACCGGGATATTATATAATCCCAACGTTTTGGACCTTGGGTGACGTCTGCCCTCCGATGGCCAGAACCTGCCTTTGATGCCAAGGAGCTTGCCCCATTGAAGATTTCACTTTTCAAATCTGTAGTATTGGGCAAGAAAACCTCATAGTTAGTTTGCAATTAATTCCACTAATATATTTGTGGTCTTCCGTTTGTAACTCAATGTTTTGTGCTCACATAATTCACGGACAGATCATGGTACTCTGCACGGGATGGTTTGTTTACTCAATATGTAAAGGAGTTTTGCTACGGGCCATTCCTAATTAGAGACATATGTAGCAATTGTGCAGTTCCTTGCAAATAGAGAGAGTTACATGGCCAATGGTCTTCACTGCTATTTTGGTACAAGTCTGGAAAATGTTGAAACTTGTCAATAAATTCTATTACGCAATGGAGAGAGAGAGAGGTCAACATCCACATGAAAGTCTTCCGGCTATTATGCCTCGCATGATGTAGATCAATCACTATAAGTAACCAAAATGGAGGGAAGTACAGGAAGCTATGTATCATAACTGTGTAGACGGGCAGATGATAACATCTGTCACGTTAGCATCACTGTTTCTACACAAGTGCGCACTGGTGGATCTGGGAGGAGCGCCCCCTCCTCTGGGTTTATATTTCTTCATTGTCATGTGGTTTTAGGGAAAAAATGGCCAAATTGTATTTTGGCGCCCCCCCTGTAAAATTCTGGATCCACTACCAGAGCAAACCTCAATGGGCAAACTCTTTCCCACCCACGGCTTATGGTTGGCTCCTCTGTCCTTGGGAAGCCCCGGATCGTCTGCTGGTGTTTCCAAGTGGTAAATTAAACAGATGTCAACCGGGGGTCGACGTTTTTCTTTGGAGACATGAGGGGACAAACTACTACAGAGGAAATCCTGGATCCGCTACTTATGGGCAATATATCGCCACATCAGTTTGTCCATCGAAGTCTTGTTCAGTATTCATTTGAGGAATAGAACGGTAATAGAAAGCGTTCTCATAAATTTCAAACCATAGATCCAATCACTTAAATGAGTACAATCGTGTTTTTCCTATTTTGGTTTTGGATCTTGCTGAATTAGATGAATTAGACTAATTCATCTAATTGCACATG
>JBCAUG010166265.1:0-20131 GCA_038406175.1 Haplosyllis leylae | reverse complement strand
ATGGAAGGCTGGCTTTGCAGCTGGATATGGTCCTCAGACGTTTAAGCTGGAATACAAAGAAAAAGCAGATTCGGGTAGATTGGTCTTTATTGAAATATCTGGTTGAAAAAAATGTTTGCAACTCTCATTTCAAGCAAAGTACTATATCCAAAGTCATTACTACACCCATTGTAACTTCCTAAGCCTAGCCTTATTTTCTTTCAGATTTTCAGGTTTACAAAGAGGCAATATCAGAAACAGAAGGGTGGATGACCGAAACCATTTTGCCTCTAGGTCCATCTACTGAGTATGAGTTTAGGCTGCGAGCGACTAATAAAAGACCAGTGATGCCAAACTTCAGTCAATATGTCTCTGTTAAAGCCAAAACCAAAGGTAGAAATAAATACGAATTTATCTTTCTAAGAGATTATCACAGAATCAATTGTTATTGTGTCTCAGTATGAAGGGTATTCTCAGTATAAGGGTAGTATATATTTATTACCTGGGGACATTTTAAAGAATTGTTGAATTACAGCATGAAATGCACAACGAGAATGGTTTAAAAAAGTTCTAATAATTAAAAAAATGTTTTTGTAGTACTTCCCAAGGTACAATTAATCAAAGTCCATGTGACAGAAACAGAAATCTGGATCCAGTGGGAGTTTGATTCTGTTGGGGAATCAAAGCAAGTCGAAGAGGACCAGGAATACTCTGTGGGAGTTCAAATCAAATACAAGAAAGAATCTGACAAAATTTACTTGACATATCCACAAGATGGACGTAAACTTCCTCCTGAGCAGGTTATATGTTTGTTCACTACCAATTCTGTCATAATAATAACGAAAACAAGATAGATTCGTATTAACGTTATGATGCAATACCGACCATGGCCCCCATCCTTTCCATGCTAGGAAAGACCTAGCCAGGGGTACGGTCACTTGGTTGGGATGCCATCCTTCCTCTCCCCCGAGACCCTCACCAGACAGGAGGTACCGCTTACTCCCTCATTCCCCATGAACAGAATCACAGACACCGGCGAAAACTTGATCATTCCCTTATACTACGTACGTGGTGGGTACAAATTCTGAAATTAGTTACCTTCTAACAATCATTTCAATTTGAAATCAGAAACTCGGTTATTAGGGAATTCATTGTAGATCTATAATTTGTACTTGAACATAGCTGTGCAGCTGTTTTGAGCGACCCAACTAACATTTCTCAACTGGTATAAGTTGTGTTTGATTCCAGAATTCAGCAGTGATCAACGGAATGTTCGACGTCTATGAGACCTACACAGCGAAGATTGTCGTGTTTGAGAATGATCTTCAGGTGGAGTCCTTCTCCACAGAATCTTTGGAAAGTAATCCTCCACTGAGACCATCATCAGGTAAAATTTTTGTGCATGTACAAAATGTACCAGTCTCACTGCTTGATTTTCTTAATTTTTGTCTTTCGAATGGGATTTGATAAGACCAGGCTGCTTTTAGAATATTGACCAAAACTGTACACAAAAAGTCTGCCATGGGTCGCAGGGGTCTAGAGGTAGAGGTGGTCTACATGGTGGAAGAATTTCAGGGAATGGGGGGTCTAATGACTGGCTGATATAAAAATTAACCTCCCAGTGCAATATAGCTACTTGAAATTAAAGATAAGAATTTGAGGTGTTTAATTTATAACTGGTTTCATGGGTGTGGTAAGTTTAATCCTAAATGACATGGTGCAGATTTTTCTGTTCAAAATTGTTGGTGTTCCATGCACGGTCACATAAAAAAACACTTCTTAAGAGATCCATTCAATAGAAAGGATGGCGATATGTTGGCTGCTTTACCTTTCTGTAATCCTTTGTGCAAGCTTTACACAAATGGTTTGTTTATTTTTAGTGAAAATGAACTCAAGAGCAGTGTCAATAAAAGGTTATTATCAGTATTTTCCATATAATTCCTTAGATATATGCAGATCATTTTTATTTGAAGATAACTGGGCTACCATTGGATACATAGGAGGAACAATAGCTGCTGGCATTCTGCTTCTAGTTGCTGTCATCCTTGCTATAGGTTTCTACAGGAGAAGGTAAACTTTAATACTCATCATCATTGTGACAATGTAAATAAAAGCGGTTAAGGAGAAACCAGGACGAGCAGCCACAAATCCATGATGTGTCACTCAGTGTGAGTTCAGGTACTCAGTTACATGAGCATTACGGATAGAGGTAGTTCTTTTGGACCAACCGTTCAAAGATCTAACATCAATGATTTCATAAGAAGAATGTCCTAAGGCATTGGTAAAATTTTAAACAACATTAACTAGCCAATTAATGACTAATCTCACCACAAAAGATGAATCAAACTGTCATTGATATTAATGCAAAACTTAATTGTTCTCAAAGTTGGCATGGCGAAACTTCTTGAAACTTTACACATTGTTTCAAATGTAAAAAAGGTATATATTTCAGACAGAAAAATTTGAAAAGATTACTCTCTTTCTATTTATAACTTGCGCTTCTATCAAATTTAAAGTGTTACTGTATCAAGTCTTCCTAAAATTTTTGTGGTCCACTCAATGGAAAAAAGCATTGTAATTGGCTCTCTCACCAATTCAATTCTGTAAACGTGACGACATGACTTTGATGACAGGGTTTAAAAGAATTACCTTAAGAACGGACAAACAGATAAGAGTATTCTCATGGTTATAGATCTCCCAGACATTCGGTGCTGATATTCCATACAAAAATGAGCAATGAAAATTTGAGAGAAGAGTCATGATCAATAACGGTTACCATCAGAAAACTCCAATGTTACTTTTAGGACAAAGAACACAGACAACAATCGGGTCAGTATTCGACGAGAGCTCCACTTCTACGAGGAAATTAACCTCAGCGAAATGGTTTCGGATCCAGAGTATGAGGATGTTGACATTGTGTCAGACAATCACCCACCACCTGTTGTTCCTAGAACTGACCTGGATGCAGATGGCTACCTTGAGCTTGAGGGCCAGGGGAATGATGAGCATGCTCTCCATGGGCCTGCTGCAGGTAATGATAATGACGGACCCCTGAGTGAGGACACCCATGGCTACCTAAGGTCTGTTCCTGACAATGTTGCAGACTCTCTTGAAGACGAACGTCATGACGCTCAGGGCTACCTGAAACCCGTTCCTGGCAACGATGACACAATCGAATCTCAGTATTTAACACCTCCGTTGTCCGGAGCAACAGCAAATCCATATTCCACACCTTATGACCACGTCTCATTGTGGCAAAAAGCTTTGCAGTCAAAGATGAGCAAACGCTGATAACTGTTTGCTTTAATTATTACGTAATAGTGTTTTCACAGAAGTCTTTGTTTTCATGAAATTACTCACGGAAGATTTTAAAATATATTGTATTGTAATACTACACAGTTATTGGTACATTTTGAGGGTAATACGGGGTGGTGTTCACGAGGAGCCAAGACACTGTAACACACTCGGCAAAGCCTCGTACCCCACTAGGGTCAGACAACCACCCGGCCGTGCCCAGGGAGCCGAGTGTGTTACAGTGTCTTGGCTCCGAGTGAACACCATCCCCGTATTACCCCGAAAAATGTACCTATAACGGTTTTATTATATACGGTTTTTGATACGGTTTTTACGTTTCTGTGATTTTTACTAATTTTAAAAAATTTTTTTACTGGGTCTTGTAACATATCAAATGAACCAGTGTAGTGTCTAGAATCTTTTGGTCACATTTGTTTTAAAAAAATAAGTCTGTGGTTGACAATGTAACCAATTTATTAACTTTCAAATTTGAACAAGAAGAGAGTCAACGCGTAACAAGAATTCATTTAAGTGATAACAACTCAATTTTAGCATGAAATTACATCACTTTGGCGTCAGGAAAAATTGTCTTACTGTACATTTTTTTAAGACAATGATTACTTGTTGATGTTAATTGTTATGGATCCGATCTTAGAGTTCTGAAACACAGGAATATTGGGACTTTTTTTGATAGTTTTCTGAACGCTTGTTGTTGTGGTAGATGTATCGGTTGTAATTTTTGTTGCCATTTGGGTACTCTGCATAACCTCTTCATTTTGAATGTTTGCTAGGTACTCCATTAAATCAAAATCAGTAGGCATGTCAGGATCATTATCAAATGGATCTTCTTTTTCCTCATATGGAACAAGCGATTTGTTTTCTGGTGATACGAGTGTTGATTCAACTGCTTTTTGTACTGTAGGCGGAAAGTTAATGTTCATGTCAATTTCTTCCATTGGTCTTGTTACAGTTAAAGTAGGCTTGCCTTTAGGTAATATTGGTCTCATCGCTGCTTTACTTTGCGGAAGTTTTGGGTTCTCTTCTGTTAAGTTATCAGTGGACAGGTAGTAATTCATGCACAATCCCATGGTCAGTTTCTCATTTGTTGAAACTTTCTCATAAATAGCCAAACTGTTGAGAGAGTGGTGACCAGTTACTGACATGATTTGCTTCGGTGAGAAATTAGTGCGATGAAGGAAGGTACATCCAGTTGCTCTTATTGAGTGGTTGGTGTAAACTCGTGATAGATTTCCTGCATGTGACATTCTTGACATGAATTCTCTTACTGTATTACATCCAAGTGGTAGGTTACAGTACCAAAGAGCAGCATTTCCTGATTTTGAAATTTGTTTCCAAGTCTTTGGTTTTTGCCAAAGAGAGTTGCATTGGGGATGCAGATGCCTCAGATACTTGTCGAAAGCACTCACTGGACACATTTTGTTTCCTCTTAATTCTGGCATACAAGCACTGACCAGTTCAGTGCTGTTTTCTTGATGATTTTTTGTCATTTCATCAACTTGTTTACAGACGTATCTCATATTAGTATCAGGATCATCGTTGATAGAGAATGTGTTCTTTGTAAATTTCTCAATATTCTCATTGGCACGTCGACAGAAAAAAAAATCGAATATCAAACTGCACCTTGTTCTGTAAACTTTCAGGTGACTGCAGTGGATCCATGTCAGCACAGGAGTATAGTCTTCTTAAATCTTAAAAGTAATGTCAGTAAAAGAAATTTTAAGTTGTTATTTATTCCAAACAATTACGCTTTACATGAAGTTAAATGCGAATTAGAATGTGACAATATTTCTGATTGCTGCCAGGTAAGCAGTTACCATGATTATGCAGAAGGTCATTGAGTACTTTGCGCGATTTCAGTGACAATTTAAGCTATTTTTACTGTACCTGAATGAATGATTTCTGGGTAACTTTTTACTACAGCTTTTCCTTTTGCCTTCAGTTCTTTGCAAGCATCTTTGTAACAACGATTTGACTCAATAAAATCATGATCAGTAATGATATCAATTGGTCTTCCCGATTCTTGTAAGACACGGTTCAAAGCATGACGTATGTTTTCTAATGTAGCTTTTGAATACAGTCCTTCGTCATTGTTATCATCAACTTTGTCTTCTTCTGCTGAAGTAGAACATTCAGTTCCTACACTTTTAGCTTTCTTTTGCTTACGAATGGCAAACCAAAATTTGTACAAAATTTTGTTCAGTTCGTCCGCTGGATAGTGTATGAAATCTGTATTTTCATAGCTGCATTCTTCTAGATATTTGATCATTATTGATTTGGCATTCTGGTTACTCCTTACAGTTGCTTTAGGTGTGTACTTGCCTTGCTTACTTTCTATTTCTTCGTCAGTAAGATGCTTCATCCTTTTAGTAGACATTTTGCTTTTGTGATGCAATTATCATTGAGCGTCTTTTTCATAATTGACGTTAGTAACAGTAACTAAGAGCAATGTTAATTGGCTAAAAAAATTCCGTATTACATGGCTTTGCTCATGTTATGGTTTTCTAGTAACCTATCATTATTGCTTATTCCAATGCCTTTTGCGTAACCACTCTGATTTGTCAAGAGAATCACGTATCACTAACTAGGTCTAAATGACCTAGTAATTAATGAAAAATTAGTAATTATTGGTTAAAAATATTCTGTATTATTTATTTGGTCATGTTACGGTGTCATAGTAAGACCTTCAACTCCAATCAAATTCTCTGAAAAGCGCCAAGTATATAATAAATTCTAGTAAATGGGAAACTACACAATACACGTAACAATGGTTGTTAATGTGAAATCAATTCAAGTTATTTCCATTTCCTCATCGCCCACCAAAATGAGTCAACCGTTTCTATTTGCACTGTTGGCACCAGCCAACCTCCAATGGGCTGGGGGAAAATGGTATGGATTATTCTTTCGGATGGGCTTCAAGCTCAAATACTTTACTTCAAGTTGACATTTTGAATGTATTATTTACCGTAAATTACGTAAAGATACAAAAAATGTACAACTGTATTTTTGTTGATTTATTTCAGTTTTTTTGGGTTTTGGTTAGATTTTATAGATAGAATAAAAATTCATTTCAATTACAAATTGGAACACCATGAGTTAAATAAATTCAACTCTTAACTATTTCCATTCGAATTGAAAAAATAAGTCAATATTGCCAATTTAGGGTATTATGGAAAAACTCCTGTGGACATGGATAGTTTGTTGCTGTTTTAATTATGGCTTCAATTGTACCTTTCTATTAAGCCTCTCCATGACCCAAATACAACGGGATAATCACTAATTTTAGGTATTGCAATAAGTTAGACAATAGCTACTGTCATAGGAGTCTCAACCCTTTTGTTACCGCCTACATACGTAGTACGACGGGAGGTTATGTTTTCAGTGGTGTGTGTCTGTTAAACAGGGGAGGTGTACCCGAACCAGGTCCAGCCAGGGGGGGGGGGTACCTGAGCCAGGGGGGTTGAAATTTTTTTTTCAAATTTTTTTTTAATTTTTAATTTTTTTCCAAAAAATTTTTTCTCCAATTTTTTTTTGCGTTTTTGCGTTCACGCAGGAGGACTTTCATGTTTTGAACATGTTTATAGTTCGTTTGATTTGTTCAACCTGAGTAATCACAGCCCTGGATGGCCCTGTGTATGAGGAATAGCTGTAGGATCCAAGACAACTGTCCGAGGAACTGGAACTCGAATCCAATGAAGTGCGACTTCCGAAACTCTGCTCTGATTTCCACAACTTCAAAGAACTTCTAGATCCGGATAATCTGGATTTCATGGACTTCAAGGACCGAAATGATGCGGATTTTTGTATTGGCCGCCGTGATTCCTCGAACGAATTTCGAAATTTCTTTTGTAAATAACCTTCCAACGTCATTGTGCCTGTCAAAACTTTGATGTTAATTCCTTTTAAATAATCATCTTCAAATTCTTATTCCTTAGTGAAGTCGTCCTGCCTGTAGCTGAAGTAATTTTATCCTTTTATGTTTGTCACTTACTGCTTTCTGTTGTCTGCGTTTTATCTGTGAACAACTGTAATTACGACTAAATGTTCTGCAAACCTGTACATAACCTGGTCACGTATCTTATCTTCAGAAATGAAAAATGGCAAACTTGGTAATATCAAGATAAAAAGTGCCATTCAAGACCAAATCATCATGGATTATTGTTTTTCAGGGAACTCCATTCGAAAAAAGTTTGGCATTTTGTACGTATCTGGCAATTACAGCTGTTCAATGTAATGTTGTGTTTGCTGCAAGGTGGTTTGAACGTTTCATCCCTCGAAATTTGGGTACTGTTCTTCCGCTATTGTTTTCTTCAAATGAACTGCACATCAATGTGAACACCTCTAAAATATATACTCCAATCAGAGTAAAAGAATTTCCGGGTTCATTTCCTAGCACTATCAGATCCTCTCAGATAAAACGTTTTCTTCCGATGTCATCATGGCATGTGTGTTGATTATGGTTGGGTTGGAAACATACAAATTTCTGGTCCACTGTCACACCTTCACTGATGAACATCGCGTTATATCACTCTAGTTTTTCATACTTCGGATTTTTATACTCTGTAATAATGAGTGTGGCATTGTATTGCTAATAGAAACATTTCCTATTGGTTAACAGGTTCACAATTGTACCAAGAGAACACTATTATGTGTGTGAGACTAGAAGGACGTACAATTGTTTTAGCGGGTGTCAACCGTTTGGCTATCTCGATAAGTTACTATTTCATAGCAGTTTACCTTGCAATATTTTCTAAATTACAATTTATTCCTGTAAACAGACATAAAATTGATCACACTATTTAACCAAATTTTTCGTCATCTCACCGCACGAAAGATGTTCGGTCCAATAGAAAGTATTACTTACACAAAATTTACTGACAGAGCGTTGGCGTTGTGCTATTTTATGGAAAATGTGACCCGACCGTTTCATATATTTCACCCAACGGATTTTTGATAAACAAACAAGGTCTTCCCACTTTGAAAAACAAAACTTGGGCCGCACATTCCTTTGTCTAATATGTTGTTAAGTATCCAATTGAATACGTCAACTGTTACCCCATATTTACCACAAGTCATGCAAGAAATATTTACACATAGAGGGCCGTGTATTATTATTATTATTATTGTTATCCATTAACAAAATGAGGAAGTCTCAAATATCTAAAACAATAAATAGCGAGATGCACCGACAATAATTATATTTGTTCATGAAAATTAACAACAGATTCCCAACTCATCGCTCTGTAATCCACAGTTATTGCTAATGTTCTGCCTCAAGCGAAAGTAAAATTATGTCCGTAAAAAAATTGTTGACGTCTTGACTCTCACTGCCATTCACCGCCGCGTACAGTAGGATCAGTGTAGGAAGTGCTTTGAAAGCAAAAACGGACCAAACCGATATGACGGAATTGCAAGTAAGTGTTTAATCCATCAAATGTTTTTTACCTAAGAGTGATACCTATTACGTGCCCAACTTTTCTGGCAGTCTATGCTGTCCAGGGTTAGTCGTGTAGAAAGAAACACTGAGTTAAAGAGTTACCCGCCTACGATGGTGAGACAGCGGAACTACATCGAAACCACTTGACCGCAGTCGCACGAGAGTGGTGAGCAACTTACCGAAGCGTGGAGAAACCGAACCAATATTCTCCTTATCTGTGTGCACAAATAGTATCACCATACAAGTGACTTTGTGCGAGAATATTGCAAATAAACTTCTAGACACTCATTACTGTCGTCGTCGTCATCATTTGGAAGGGCTGATCGACACGCTGGAAACTGCCAGAATTCTCCAGATCGACTGTCTTTGACGAAACAAGTAATATGGTTCCGATGTGGTTCCTGATTGGATTCTTGTTTTTTAATTTTTCATAACAAACGGGCGTAATTGTCTTCTTCAATTACGCCTTTGTTTGGACGAAGTTTGACATTTTTGTGGATCCGCCAAATGAACTCAGACAAATTAAACTGTTGCATGAATTGTAACTTTTCATAACCCTATACTAACTGAGAGTCCTCCTTACGAAGAATCACAATAAGCCGTTGTATCTAGGCCAATGTTGTTTTCGTGACATTAAACATTGTCTCTTTGAAAGTACAACAGTCTGTTCACATTGCTATTTCCGGAATGTTGTCTTGATGGGTCTTGAATGAAGTGTATTCCCATTATTTCCACACTTATTATCTAAAATTCTTGCAGTTCTGATGCAATGGTAACTTGAAAGGTTTAATCACGTCACATTGTAAAGGATGTCACTTGTTCTGCTGTATTCGCAATCAGACTCATCGAACCTCAGATTCTGTCACCATATGGAAATGGTCAGACGAATTAGAACAATGATTCCCAACATTGCGATAAAAGTTCGACAAATCCAAAGTTTGTCTCCTTGTCGGAAGTCTTTACTTTGTACATTTTTTTATTGTTTAATGCCTGAAAACAAATCTATTTTGGCGTCTTTACTCCTATTTTGTTGAAATACTCAGCTTTTAAAATCACGCTTGGAGTCAGTTGTGATTGATCAAAGGCTGCCGAGATAATAAACAATAAACAAAATCTTATCTGGTAGCTTGAACTAAATTTGTATACCAGGCAGGCAAAAATTAAAGAAAATATTTTTATCGAATACTACTTGGTTCTGAGTCTCTCAATGACGCGTGGAACAGATTTCCTTTCCAGATTGCGGCCTTTTTCTGCTGTGTAGAATGCTATGGATTAAAAAACTAACCGCCACTACACCCTCCATACAAACATCATCATACAAAAAAGCCTTTACTTTTTAATCCACTTAAGTTAAATCATATTCTATCTTATCATGTTCCATTTGATGAACAAATAAATATTAGATGTCTAATATGAAACAGTTGTGCCCTGAATATTTGTCCGTCCTACATCAAGGGAATTTTTAAATCTAATCATTCATTTTTGTAAGTAAACTTGAAGCATTTTGAAATGAGGAGGTCAAAATTGGAAGGAGTATCTCTGCAACCTGTCACCTCCCCTGACTGGCCCTTATCCTCTGCATGAAACTTTTTTTTTTTCAAGAAGACCTAGTGTTTTAAATTTAAGTGTATAAAGTAAACTGTCTCTGGGAGTTTAGATATTCCTTTCACTTTTTAATTTATTGAAACCAAAATAGAGAAACAGAATAAAAGGATTAAGAAAATATCAACTGGCATCTTTTCACGTAATTCAACTGCAAAACTAAATTAAAATTTTGTAGGACACTTGACGTCGCTAAGGTTCAAGTATCCGGCAGGTTTAAGTGCTTGATACTAGTACTTGGCGTATTTGCAAATCTCTTGTCTCAGGATATTCAGCGTACTCGAAGCCATTGGCTTCACTTTTTTCCCCTTAAGAATGTGACTTTCTTGACTCGTTTAAACTTTGTTTCCGCCGTGAACGTAGAATTGTTTACATTATGTTATCATTTTTGTACTGTAATATCCCAATAAAAACTGATGAATCGTTGAGTAATGTCAGAATTAAAAATAGTTACAGTAATAAGCTCTTGACAGTATTGTTGATCCATAGCACCTTGTTTTGCAACATTTGCGATGGTTTCACAATGGTCATCCATGAGAAATAGTTTTACATATATTTGTTCAGGAAAAGTGAAATAGATCTACTTGGCAAAAGTTTAATGGTACAAAATTGTTTAGAGATCTAGCCTACGTTGATATATATTTGAACTTCTTGAGATGTAACATAGATGCAAAAGTTGAAGATATTAATAATTTCCGCCTGAGTATTCATCCCATAATAAATAAACCAGAAATGATGGGTAATGTTCGTACCTTGGTCCACGACTTGGCAACGTGCGCGCAGTCTCTGTTGAGGGAGCCCGCGCTCATTCCAGACCCTCGGCGACTGAAGCTGCTCCTGGCGCTGGCCGGTCCGCCTGTCAACCCTGGTGGGGAACATCCTCCACCATTTTCTGAGCCCGTGGAAGATATGGATGACACTGACATCTTCCTGTCTGCAAAATGACAGTATAAAGGTAAATAATTAGAAGCTAGTTAAAATAGTTAGAAGCTACTTTTAAAGAAGAATGGCAATATTGTGGGTGACAATGTACATTCTGGATACAAATGAGATTAATAAACACCGTCAGCGACATTCTATTTACGAACGACTCGGATACCGTTATGATTGCTTCTTTATCAACATAAAATTGGGTCACAAAGAAAGAACTAATAATAATGAATATTGCGAATGAAGTGCAAATATTTATTTTCTTTACTTCAACTTACAATGATTAAAAAAGTACACACACGTTTGTCAATTACGAAAAATGTCTGCATGTTAACAATTGTGAACAAATCAATTTATCAATTTATTTTCAATTGGTCAAAGCTACTTCTTAATTTTATTCAAATAGTTCTACATGACACTGCATGCTGAATTACCTTTCTTCACGCCTCCGCCCAGCTGCTCGTGGATGTGTGACTCGGTATCACTGAGTAACCCTTCCTGGGAGGTCGTCCGATCAAACCTTCTACAGCTCTCAAAACTTATTTGGCGTTTGCAGTCCATCTGGTGATTTCTCTGCTTCTCTGCTTCGAAAGACAAGCTTCTTTTACAGGCTGAATTGTGTATGACTACAAAAGACTCTTCTTTATCAAAGTCCCCATCCATGTTTCCCATGTCGGCGGCTTCGAGACGTTTGACTCTTGACAACAGCTTGACGGTTGGAGGAGTGACCCTCACTTCTGATGGAACGTTGACCTGCGGAGTGACCTCAGCCTTGACTTTCACAGCTAAATTCGCATCATATTCTTCTTCGCAGTCGGAGTTTATCCATCGAGCTAATGAGCTGAGTTTGGAGCGCAATTGTCTCTTCGTTCCTCTGAAATTTTGAATCAAAGTTTCTCTTGCTTCGTCAAGTTTAGACAGGCTTGACTCATTCTGGTCCATGCTGACAAAATCACTCCGACAACTGCTGTACAACAAACTCTCTACCGTTTTCTTTATCTCAGGGCTTTTAATCATCTCAAAAGATTCCAGCAAACTATTCTGTTCAGATGGTGACACTTTCAAGAAATTATTTTCCGGGCTTTGTTCAAAATCGTTGGTTGCGGAAGCTGGAGAAGGACGTCTTGTGCTGGTTTGTTTTGGCGAGGAATGGGCGTCGTGCGTGCACTTTACTTTCTGCCGCACGTTTTGATTAGGATAGATGGGAGAAACTTTTAGTACTCCAGATTGATCAAAGCAGGTTTCAAAGCTGAGTGTTTCGGGATCGGTGACCAATTTAGATCTGTCCATGTCATCAAAGCAACTTCCAAAGCTGGAACAAGAGGAAAGATCAGATAAATAGACGATGTCGACATCAGCAGTCGAGGTTCCCCGAACAACATCACCACTTTCCACAGACTCTTCTTCATTACACAACTTCAAAATAGCTTCAACACAATCCTTGAAGTCTTCTTCCCCAATTGAATTGTCTATGTCGGAAACAGTTCTCAGGAGATGGAGATGACTAACTTTCCATGAATTTGTCGACATAGCTCGCGTTTTATTCAACGAAGACGGGGTAATGTTGCCTGCTAAAGTGGAACCGGGTGACTTGATGGAAGCCGCCGTGACATTGGCTGTGGCTGCCAGGGTCGAGCTTGTGAGTAGCGGTTCAATGGGATTCCAGCAATCGTCATAACAACCATTCATTCTTGCACGCTCCCGTGATCTGTTCATCAGGTAAACCGTTTCGTTGCAGATTGTTCCACAAAACAAGTCCGAAGGTTCACTCTCCAGCTCTTCATCATACTCATGATCTTGGTTCACTGATGCTGTGCACACGTTGATGTTTCTGTTGTACACGTATCTGTTGTTGTTGTTCGGCTCCTCGTCACCAATGTTTTCATCACTGTTATTATCATCGCCATCATCATTATTATCGTCATCGTCATAGGTAAACACTGTTTCCGCTGTGGCGTTGGAATTGTCGCTGTCACTGGTGTTCAGACCCTGTTGTTGCGTCCTATCATGATTCCTCACAAAACGCCTAGTAAATTCCTCCATTTCAACTATTCTCGGTAACCTTAGGTTGTCGTTCAACAGAAAGCCCGAATCCTGGTCTAACAAGCTAGGTGTCCTGGAACGTTCGGTTGAACTGGGCATGTTAGGATCCTCGTCTACACTGGGCAGCCCTGGGTACTGCTCCATCCTCAACGCTAAACTGATACCTGGTTCAAGGAATCCATCCATCTTATTGTCTTTAATTGACATCTTTGTTTAGCCCACTTGCGTGATACATAAAGACAGTTAATATTATACGCTTTGAACTGGAATGACCAGGTAGTCAAATTGCGACCATTTTAAATTAAGACCAATTTCATTTAAACTTATTTAAAGTTCCTTATACAGGAGCGCATTAACATTCCGAGCATACGTAACAAACTGCAGCCGATCAATGAATGTTAAGGGTCTTATGTTGAGGAATTGCGTGTCACTTATGACTCCACCCCCGCGCATCAATCCACGCGCCTCCAGTCACGCTGATTGTCCGAACAGATGTCAATGTACGGTTAACTTCTCCGAGCGGGAGGAGTAAGGTGAGCAGTGTGAATTTTGTGAACGCAACAGACTCAAGTCATGAGATGGCACGACCAAAAATGCCCACTGCAACGACAGAAATGAAATTACTCTTCACAGTAAAACCAGTACCAAAATATGCTACAAAAAGAAGTACTAAATTTGATGAAAAATAATCGATTATTATCATATGCACTTCAAATACATTATTACATAGCATGCACCCTCTTTCAGCATGATGCCAACACTATCAGATTACCGTGTCCCCTCGGTTCCCCCAGTTAAGGTTTTACCCCAACCACCGTGCCACTGAATGCCTCGCTCCCATTGATTGATTCTATTGTTGCGCATCTCACCTGGAATGTTAGTGTCATTGCAATCTCTTCAATTGCACTTGTTAATGAGCTATACATGCCATTTTGAGTTTTTCTGATGTACTTTCATAAATAATTTGTCCATGGGATTTGTCGCTTTACAAATTATTGGTCTACTTTCTCTTAATTATAGGTATCCTTGGCAAAACCACAGGTGGCCCTGATACTATTGACTGCCCGCTATTGTTCATAAGCTAAATATTTTGGCGGTAATTTTACTGTTGAACAGATTTCAAACAAAGGCTTTCTCTGTGTTTTTTTTTTATTACAGGGTGTGATTTGTAAATGTACATAAGTAATGTTTCATTAAAAGTGAATCCACATAAGACAGTAATCGATTGACCACTTTTAAAGGTGTAAAGGACAGTAATGTAAAGAACAACTTATTTCAAACTGCATAATGATTTTCAAATTAAAACACAGAAACTGTTTTGTTCACAGGTGAATGAAGATTGATTTACGGTGTTTGAAACGGAATCGCCAGCCGATCCTATCAGCTGATCACCGTTGAACATACATGTCGAAGTCAAATATTTTTCAATTCATCAAAATTAATGTGAGGATATTCCTTTTTACAAGGGGTTACTTGGATACCTGGAACATTAAGATGATCAGAATTCTAGTTACTTTGTTTGATTCCTGGTAACCCTTTTTGTCATTTATTTAGTTCAAAATTTCAAACGAATTTTAATGTAATGTATTCGGTGAGACATTCTGTTCGTGAGGCATCTCCTTTTGGAAAACAAACACCCTCACAGGTCTGATAACAGACAAATTCTTTCCCAAGAAGAATCTCTGAGAAGGGGAATATTTACTTGAAACGTTGGTGACAGAATTTACTTTTGTTTAGTAAGTTAAGTAATGCTTTGGATTCGTCTCAGGTAAGGTTATAAAATGGGAACATTTAAGTTACTTCCCATCCAAATGGAAACATTGGTATGGTTATCTTCAAATAGACAACTGACCTGTTGCCATGATTCATCGACCCCACAACCGAGTACTTATTGTTACCATGGATCTCAGTTATTTTAATGGAATTTTTCAGATTTGGAAAGCGGTAGATTATTTATTTTATCCACGGAAACTCTGATTTAGAAAAGCAGTATCTACATGAAATACAGTTAGTTTTGGCTTCGAAAACCATATCGACCAGTTTGTAGTTTGATTTAAATACTTCCCGTGAATAACATAATTTTTCTGTTATTATATTATATTATAAGACGTTTTATCGAGTCGAAGCATTATATCAGTGTTATATCGATAAAGTACACGTTCCATTTAACAACATTTGAAGTGTAAGCAACTTGTACCACTCACAAATGAACATCCCACACGTATGAACTTTTAGTAATCATCGATCACATATAATCTAGAACGAGTTTGAATCGGAAAAAAATCAAGTTCACCTTTTTATGGCACATGGTGGGGGAATTCCGAAAGCAAAAAGTAAACTTGGCATAAGAGAAAATAAAGGCAATAACCTGAAAGGCTTACCTGCAGCGCAACCCTGAACGTTAATTTGCTTTAAGGTAGCACCACCTTAGTACTGAAAATTAGGTTACATACGCAGAAAAAATTGGAAGAGTTTTAAATAATGAACTTAATTTGCTCATGCAAAAACTGATTTCATTTTAATTAGGTCGTTAGAAAGGAAACTATTTTTGAGGCATTCATTTGACAATTTTTAACTGGTTTGAAAAATAATAACCCATTTCACAACCTCCGAAATCATATCCACACACACAAATTACATCCGCACTAGCACTCTGCATAAAGTTCAGGAAATTTGGACTGTAGATCAGTGTGGAATATTTAGAAAGTTATTTTTGGGATCAGGACAATTCTCATATGGTCTAAAATACGTGAGGAAGTATTTACTCATGGACAAAATTGGGATCGGGATTAGATGACCACTCCAAATTGTCTGAACTTCCCATAGGGTAATTAGAACAAGAAATCGTGTTAATTGTGTCCAACCACGGTAACTTAAACCCATATCCAGAAACGCACATGTCACCCTAAATACAAGAACAATACAAGTTCCACTATGCACTCGCTATCTCAAGGCATCCAAAAGCCAAATCAGGTCAGCATCACCAACTAATAGATGTGTTCACAAATGACAAGGTGAGATACGAAAGTCGAGTTCGCGTTGATAGAATTTTGAAGATAATTCTTGTGAAAATTACGGTACCTAGGGAGTCTCCGGACGACCAGGTTCCCCAGCGTCCCGGCGTACAGCGTCCGTTCTCATCTGTCGGTGACGACGCCGGTGAGTACGACTTGCGACGCGTAAAGAAACTCTCTGTAACGTTAAAGACAGAACATGTGCAAATGAATAAGAAAACGATTGGTCATGCATGGTTGTCACTTCTTTTTAGGATAACATCTCTACAGAGTATACACTATTTCTCATGATTTGCACGAGAAAAATACAATAATAAGAATGCAGTGTTCCAACAAGTTTTCTAATATTTCACATGAGTTTAAATTAAGAAGCGAGAAAGTTGTAAAGTAACAATCGAGTTAGTTGGAAAAGGAAAAGTCACTCTTTCTGTCTGGCATCATTTACCTAGTTTCTTCCGTTTGTTTCGGAACGACTGACTGCGGGTGAGTTTTCCGGGTGATGCTGATTGGTCGAGCATTTCCATGATTCGGTCGTCGCTGTCTTCATCCGCCATGTTACTCTAAAAAAATAATAGCAAGCAATGAGAAATAACATGACAGGCTTCGATAATTTTAAAATGAATGCTTCAAGCAGAAACGAGGAGTTTAAGGACAGAAATGTGAAGGCAGAAATAATTACCTCCCGTTTCAATTGATTATTTTTCTATTTGTTTATCTCAGTGTTTCAAAATGTTCAGCAACTTTTATCATTTGTTTAGCTGAAAGTTTCAAAATTTTTTCGTTTTGTGACTTTTAATGGTCTTATTTTTTGCCTCTGTTTCTCTTCAAGAGCCTGAGGTGATCACGTGCACCAGTTCGCTCTCTATTCAATCGATATTTTGTGCCCTTGAATGAAGAATTCCAGACCTTCAACATTTTACTGGGATTTTTCTTCGTCTCAAAATCTGTCTTATTTACGTACGTGTTGTACGTGCTACCGAGCATTCGTCACAGTTGTTCCATTTAACGTAAAGAGGGAAAAAGTTCTGCGCTGACCAACTAAGGGGAATGTTATGCACATTGCTATCAGAACTATTTCATGTTTTAAACTACATAATGTATCCAGATCATTGGCGAAGCCAAAAATAACCTTTCCCCTCGGTAATTATTTTTATAATAGGTGCCTTTTCACTTTCTTGAACATTCGAGTTTTTCACGATAAGGAAATCACACATGTGTCCGATCTGACAGAAACAGAATGAAATTTTAAGAATTACCACAATTTTAATTTTTAAAAGTAAGAATTATTTACTATTTCCAGTACTTGCTAGATTGTGTGTACTCCATTAAATAATTAACACACACAATATTAAGGAGTAGAAACCACCTCTAAATCTGCCAGATCTGCCAGAAATGCTTATCGTATAAAACTGGATTGACTCCATCAAGAAAGTTCTGGTTGATAGCACATTGATCCAATTAAAGGAGGGGCTCAAAAGTGGCCAGCTTCTGACAAAGATATTTTCACCGACTTTACATATGTGCCAAGCACATGGATAGTAGGAGGATTCCATGAGAAATATTTGGACATTTTTACCAAGAACATCAACAACCGAAATCCTAAATGGTAATCTCTATTATGACATTAATAGTCTAATTATTCATCTCTTCGATCGGTACGTGCGTCCTCAGGGAGCATCTTATGTTTACTGATACACAATCACAACATGAAACACAAACAAAACCGAAGAACATCAAACGGTACGTAGCACGGACTACAATAACCAAATGCTGAAATGTGTCGTGCGTTCTTTGTTCTCAGCCACAGTTTTTGTCGGCAAATGATTTTGTCACAAATCAGAAAAAAATGCCTCTAAAGTTTCACCTCCAACATTGCGCAACCGTTTTGATAACTGCTTCTGGGTGAATCAAAAATATGGAAATGTACTCAGAATGGTAGATAATTCCCTCAGCTACAGCATACAATACCAAACCAGGGACGGATAAGGATCTCTCCAGGAGAGAGAGGGAGGAAGGTACAAACAGGGTCGACCCTGTTTTTGACTAAATTTCCAGAAACTCCCAAGAAATTACTTTTTGTGTGATGAAGCTTGTCTGAATTCAACATTTGCACCTGGTTTCCATGTGTAACAAGACAGCAGACACTTCAGGTCAATATGAAATGCGTTGATGCGGTCCACAGCACAAATGGTTCAACACTGTTGATGAGTATAAATGAATATCCTGCTTCAATCCTGATTTCTGGTTAAAAAAATGAGTGACCTTATCTAATGAGCACTACACCACGAAAATGAGGGAAAAACAGGCACCGATGTATGGTATAAAAATAGCAAAACTATTTAGATATCTAAAATGTTACACAATAGATCTATGAATGTTTGTCAACGTACCTCATTAATTGTTCCCATGGCTGTGTGACTTCTCTGCAATAACTTGCTGCTTGGCATTTTCTTACTTTACTGAACTCAAAATAAATTGACAAGAGTTCTGCGCTAAAATGGGATCATTTCGTTTGCCAAGAGCCCTCAGAACGTCTTTGTTAGTTAAAAATTGTTTCGCAGCCTCCCATCCCTCAATTTAGCTTTTGCAAATTGAGTAGCAGTTCAGTGGTGTCTCTTTTGGGCGGGCGCTGTATCATCTGGGCGTTCCTTTATCCACACATGTGCTGAGTGCATAAAAAACTTTCGCTTAAATGTTGTCTATCTCTCACGTGGGATTCTCTTCGTGCTAGAAATCGATCAGAGGATCTCATGTCCCTGTCTTGACTCTGCCGCTGACTCGGAATGCGTCTACGTTTACGGATGACACTAATGTCTCAAAGTAAAATATCAAGGAGTGACAATTCCAGTAAGGTGGCTCGTGTGAGAGCTGCACGTAATTCACATGAGAATCATATGTGATCCACATGTAATTCACACGTGGGTCACCCATATCTCACAACAAAATAATAAGTGACCAATGACAAAAAAGAACAGTCAACCACATAGGTAGCTCTATTGGAAAAGGTTAAGTAAGAGAACAATTTTACTTATGCCCAACGTCAAATTTCACAAATGTTATTCACCAAGAACCGTAACTAGTTCGAACCGTACACAACTCTGTATCTCACTTGAAAGTCTGCGAGTCACAATGTAGTTCTTTTAACTTCTTGTCTCCAAGGCCTCTGTGGACTAGCTTTTGTTCTAATATTGGAACCTTTTGCGCCAATCATGAATGAAATCCTGACGTCAACAAATCAAATCAGACTTGAACCAACATTTTGGCACAGACATTTGTTATTGCCCGTTTTCATCTCAGCATCTTAGTTTTTAATATCTATTTTGACTTAGGCAATATCATGCGGAGCGCCAGAACGTCAGAACAGACGTAGGGTTTCCTGGTGAAAACCTTTTTGAAATTTCTGGACAAACTGAAACAATTGTATCTTTTGTTTGCTTTCAAAAGCGAACCGTGACGAGGCATTTTATTCCTTTCACATTACCGGTGGGTTTTTGTGTGAAAAACATTGTTGAAGTACAACTCGGTCTCACCTGTTTTAATGTTTTACTGATGGAAATAAAACGCACATTATTGACACAATTAAGGTAAATTTTGTGATTAATGAAGAAAATATGGAGACACTACCTACAACACAATGATCTCTCTCAAAATGGTGTCCTCAATGACCCTGTGTGGTATCGTGTGGTATCGTTCATTAATGATCGGTACTGACCACTGTCCTATGATCTAGAGGGAGGGAGGGAGAGAGAGAGAGAGAGAGAGAGAGAGAGAGAGAGAGAGAGAGAGAGAGAGAGAGAGAGAGAGAGAGAGAGAG